>JASAND010019581.1:0-78244 GCA_030248195.1 Trissonchulus latispiculum | reverse complement strand
GCCTACGAAGACTCATATGTATTTTACATGCGACGAAGGAGCACTTTTTGTTCTTGTATCAATCTGATCAAAAACATGTACAACAACTCTACTACAAGGGTTCGCGTTTATGGCGACGTAAGTGACCCATTTGCTGTCACGACTGGCGTTAGGCAGGGAGATGTGCTGTCTCCTTTGCTATTTTTACGCGCCGTTGACAGAGCCATGTCCAAAAGTGTACAGCCTGAAGATGGTGTTGTGATCAGTGAAAATGACATATTGGCCGACTTGGAATATGCCGATGACATAGCAATTTTGGCGTCGAGCGAACTTGCCATGCAGCAACTTATAGACCGAGTGATACAGCATAGCGATCCGATTGGCCTTAAGCTAAATGCGGGCAAATGTAAGTACATTTCCTCCGCCGCGCACCAACAAGGACTCTCAATTGGTCATGACATTATTGATAAAGTGGATGCCTTCCAGTACCTCGGCTGCCAGATCTCTCCAAACGGTGAACCCACGGCAGAAATAGACTGTAGAGTTGGGAGAGCACTCAGTATTTTCAACACCTTGTATAACTGTCTGTGGCGCCGACGGGAAATATCCGTTCGTACCAAGCTTCGCGTTTTCGATAGCATGGTCATGTCTGTACTGCTTTATGGGCTGGAAACAACGCCCTTACGCAGCTGCGATATCCGAAAACTTGAAGTTTTCGAAAATGGATGCTTGCGTCGTATTCTTGGGCTAAGGCTGGCTGACCGTTTCACTAATCTTGAACTCAGAGCTCGTGCCGGGAATAGACCTCCATTGGAAGCACGTCTGAGGAAATATAGGCTGCGATGGCTTGGACATGTTGCCCGAATGGACCGGAGACGTCTCCCTTACCGGTGCTTCTTCTCGACCGCCCCTCCTACCTGGCGTGCCAGGCCAGGACGACAGCGGCAAACCTGGGAAAAGAATGTCCATGAAGATCTCAGAGGGCCAATGAGTCTGTATTCTCTTGGCCGATTCAACTGGATTGACACCATTACAACATTGGCAGCAGATCGAGCTCAGTGGAAAGAAATCACATCAGACGCAACAGCTAACCAAAGGCCACCGATGTCTTCGTGGCGAAGATGATGGTGATCAAGTACAAGTAAGTACCCATTAAAACGAGTCTTAGTTTACGGTACAGGTTTACTGCTTGTGCAATTGAGGACATCAAAACCACAAAAGTTTATTTTATCAGACGTCGCCTAGTGATCTAGGGTCACCTAATGAGTCTTAAAAATGTTCATTTATCTGGGGGCGACTCAAAAAGATGTTGAGTTTAGAATCATTTATTGCCGTTGGCAATATTGCGGTGGCACTACTATTTTTAATCTCTGTTGATGTGCGTATTTTGTTTTGTTTGGTGTAATAAAATGACTGGCTCAGTAATTAAATAGCTGTGTTCATTTCAACACAGTTTTTTATTGTGTTTTTATTTGATGACATCGATCGAAGCTTGTATAGTCATCTGAGTTTGTTTATTCCTACCCAATTAAAGTTGACGCTTGCACACCTAAAACCAGAGTTCGCTTACTGATAAAAGTAACACCACTTTGTTGCCGAATGTAATGGCTGATTAACGTTGGACTGATAACCTAAAGGTCCTACTGAGCTTAAATGTTGCAGCCTATAGGAGACATGACGTTTCAACGAGAGAAACCCACCCGGCGTAAATTACGGCATAATTGTTACAGCTCTTCGAATCCTGTCCCTTGCTTTGGATTACGTTGGATTGCGCCAAGTGTTGACCTTCCGTACGTATTCATTCCTATTTTTCATCAGACTAGGAATAGCCAAGCTGAAGCCCTTTTTCTCTCAGTTTTTCTAAGTTTCTATACGTTCAAACATAGAATAGGACTAGGCTTTTGTCCTAAAAATAGCCATTTGCAGTTTTGAACTATTCTGTTGGTTAAATCGAACATTTGCATTGCCTGCCAGTCGCCTGAGGACTCCAAACGTTTTCTTGGAGGATTGGTGTGGAGCCATCACCCCCCCCCCCCGAAGATAAAGGATTTTTAGTTTTTAATCTAGGAATTTTTACAGAGCATGTTCAAAGACAATAAGAGTTGAGACATTTCAATAGCAGAAACGGATAGAGACGAAATCGCATCACTATTTGCTGACCCGATGATGCGGGAATTTTGAGATTTTAATGCTGAGGTTAGAAAAACGTGTATAAACGGGTTGAGGTGAGTGTTATCGCTTGGTGATTCCTTTTGGAGACATTATCTTTGAACTAGTGATGTGCGCCGGAGCTCCGCTCCGACGGAGCTCCGATTTTCGGTGCTCCGGAGCGGGCTTCTGCTCCGGAGCTCCGGGTACCCGGAGCAGCCATTTCCAAGCTTTGATATCTTCTGTTGCTCACAACTTGGATAATAATAAAATATTTGAAGCGTTTTTTATGATTTCTTGCTGTAGTCTCACGAACAGTGCGTAAGAACAATGAATTAGTGTCTCGTAATTATTTAATAATTTTTCTACTTTCTCAAGACTGTTGTATGATTCGGTTTCTGGAAACAATATTTCCAACTTGTCCAGATTATAAAAGTGAAAAGCTATACGACCTCTAAGAATTGTTTCAGTACAACGTTTTTAATTATATAATTGCCATTAATTAATCCATTAATCCATTAATTATTCCCTTTTCCGATGAAATATATTCTTCTACGTAAACTTTCAATGTCTACAAATGTTTTCTTTGCTTTCCTCTCCTTGTTCATATTTATTTTATGATTACATTGGGGGGGGGCTCCCCCCCACTCTCCCCACCCCCACTTTTTTTCGCCTAGAAAAAGCCCAGACATACTTTTTAAAAGTTAAACAGTGGATAAAAGCAAATCTGGTCCACGTTTGTTAAATTTGCAATAATTCAGCATGGATTCAAAAATTTAATTTTTGAAGAAATTCTCGTAACGAATTTTATGGAGTCCTAATCTATAAAATTTAAACTTAGCAAATCTTGAAAAAGTGAGACACTAGAACTAAACGGCAGTAAATTAACATTGGCTTTTATGTAAACGCAACATAACGCATTATAATGAAACCGCCACAAGTCGTGAAAAGTTGTCGAAGTCTGAACTCATTTCAGATAAAAAATACAGGCTAGCAAATAGAACAAATGTGTATAGCAAACGAATCAGATTCTGAACATAAAAATGCGAAGCGCTATATAGTAAACAGTGAGTAGACGTGCTTTTCATTGCAAAAATGATTTGCTTAGCTTTAAATAAAATTTTTAGAACTTTAACCTCCACAAACAGTCGGAGCTCCGCGGAGCTCCGGTGCTCCGACAGCCCGCTCCGGCCGGAGCTCCAGAGCGGGCAATTTGTTCAGCGCACAACACTATTTTGAACCATTATTACTCAATCATTATTTGGAGCTAAGAAGCCATTTTTATATCAAAATGATGCTTAACATTTTCTCTTTTTAATGAATACAATGAAGCCCATTTTGGTTTTCGAAAAATGTTTTAAAAGATTTTTGAAGAATGCAATTTTGAAATTTTTTTGCAGGCTGAAGCAATTTTTTTCGTGAGACATCAGTTAATTATCGGATACCTCCATCCGAAAGCTGGGGTCCCTTTTTTAATTACTGTGAAATCGCTTTTGTTATGGAGAAATTAGCTGAGAACTAAGAAGTACGCGCAACCTGTATTTTGCCTACTTTTCCCAACTTTAGCAAGCGACTATTTTGCTAGACAACAGCAATAGAGCCAACTGAAAAGGCATTTTTATGTTGAGCACATGTATTAAGGTGCTGCTTCGGGTTCATGTATTTTTGGGCTTTAAAAGCGCAATTGTCGTTGAAATTCATTCAAATTTGCTACAATTACATCATTAAACCTAGAACAGATTTTGGAAAAGTCGCGCCGTTAAAGTTTGGCTTTTGAAGACATTTGCTTTAATCCGCCACAACTTGTACCAAGAGTTTATAATACCAAGAGTAAGACACTCGCCTCTTCCTAATAGAATAAGCTTGCGAGATGCTCGACACATTAAGGCCGAAATCTCGGGGGGGCTTCTCAGCGTCTCAGCTTTTCGCCAAATTAAATACTTTAACTTGAGCTAGGAAAGTCGTACAGCGATAATTTTTATATTATTGTGTTGCGTATCATGAGATCTTTTCAACGATATAAAAATTATGTAGCTCGCTTCTGGCTATCTTTTACAAATCTGGCAACAACGTAACGCATTTTGAAGAAATGATAGAATTCCTAAAATTTTCGTGAAAAGGATGTTTTATTGCCGGATTTGTAAGAGATTGCCTGAACCGAACTATATAATTTTTATATCGTTAAAAAGATCTCGTTCTACGCAACATAATGATATAAAATTATTGCTGTACGAGTTTCCTAGCTCAAGTTATAGTATTTAATTTGTCGAAAACGCCCGTTTTTAAAAAATGTCAGCGTTGTATGTTTACACGCTGAGAAGCCCCCCCCCTGATATTTCGGCCTTAATGTTTCGAGCATCTAGCAAGCTTATTCTATTAGGAATAGCTGAGTGTCTTACTCTTGGTATTATAAACTCTTGCTTGCACTGTGGGTATCATACACGGACGAACTTGTAATCATTTGAATCATCTCACCAGCTCTTGAGGGTATTCCTCGACTCCTTACGGTTTAAGAGATACCAGCGAAAATTAATTTTCGAGGTCCAAAACTGACCTTTTTCCGAAAATTCAAATATTGCAAGATTTCGACAGTTTCAATAGCGCTGGTTTGTCAATTGTCGGTCAAGTATTAATCATATCTGTAGTCTTAAAGCACATGTTATGCCCAACGGAGAGCTCTTTGCGGCAGCACAGCTACGAAAATGTGAAATTTTGAAAATCGCAACCAGATTGTTTTGAACACAAATTTCTCTCAACTCATGCAACCAATTAGAAAACGGCTTTCGGCACGCATTTTTGGGTCAACTGCTGAGGGCTATTTTTCATGGTTTCGCGTTTTGTCTTTCCGTACGAGAGAAATAAGCATCCAAACTTGAAAGTTTTGACGAAAATCAGAATAAATGTACATTTTTCTCAAAATCTTGTGCTTACCTGGTCACTAAAAGATTTCAAAAAATAGCCATCGGGAAGACGTTTCTTTTGAAGCCTGTACTTGTCGCTTTTCTTTAGCTTTCCCTCATTTCGAGAAATCCATGTTCAAAGATTGTTTTCTTGTTATCACATGTTCAAGTCGAAGAGTTGAAATAAGACAGGTATACCCTGTTGTAACAAGCACATTCTAAGCGTTAAATGATTAAAAATTTTCGTTGAGTTCCAAGAATTGAGCAATCTTTCAAAATTTGCTGCAAATACCCGAACCAGCACCTTAAGTTGCAGTCTTTTAGGTGGCGTAGTAAATGCTCCACAAACTTTTGGTCATGATTTTGCAAAAACTACATGTTGTATGCTAGCATCCTACGGTATGGCCATTGGAAGATGAATATGCCTCCGATGATTGTCTTCTGATATATTCAAGTCAACACCTTTAGTTTAAAGTTTACTGCTTGCATAGCTTAAGTAGTAATGCATTATTTGATTTCTGCAGGAATGGCAATTTTTGGACGCCAAAATAAGAAAGTCGCTATATCTCACGATAGAGAAAAGCTAGAAAGTTGCCTCAAAAAGAGCACAACGAGATCTTTCAAATGAATATAGCTATAGCTGTGCAACTGCTGTCAAACTGTTAAAAATCGGGGAAAACCACCCTGCACGCAAATGTCGAAGTTTTGAAACGGGATTGCGCGGAGAGTGTTAGGACGCTAAAATAAGTGTTTTTGGAAAGTTTCATCTAATGTCATCCAGATTTGTGCCGTCAACCAACAATATATCCGTGCCCAAAAGGAATCACCACCTGTGCGATTTTGAGTCTGAAATTTCAGGTCGGACAAGCGTTGTTTCTGCTTTTTCTAGCACCAGAATGACTGAATACGTTCTGTAGTTTGAGGAAAATGTAGATCTCTGATTTTCGCCAATAACCGAAAGGAATCAAACAAACTCTAGAAACCAAAGATGCAGCTCATCCATTTTTGAACGGTTTCTAATGGCTAATGTAATGACTTCTTTACTTTTCAAGGAAACTGGCATCTATAAATTTTGTTGACTATTTTCGTAAAACAATTTCATCGTGATTGTTACGGAGTGTTGTGTCAGTGTAAAGCCTACTTACGAAACTGAACCAGCATAATAAATGTCTGGGCTATTGAAATTCGGATGAAATATTTATTAGTTAGGACTGAGCGGCTGAGCCATATAAATCTATCTTTCAGTTGTGAATGACGATGGGATCATTTTCAGATCAACATTTTTAACCCTATTGAAGGAATGTTGGACGTTAGTAGAATGATTATTTGCATGAACTGGTAAATCTGTTTTGTGGTAAAAATTACCAAACCTAATAGAACTGACCCGGTAACCCTGCATCATCTTTGTATACCTGAACTAGTGAGATCATTACACCCTTTGGAAGGGTAGATAAATATTTTAAACAGGATAACGTTTAGAAAAACAGATGTCAAGTTTACGAAGGTGTTTGGTAAGAGGAAATTCCAATGCATGAGCCTGGGTACTGAAATTTAATAACTAAAATCCGTGAAAACTGTAACCATACAAAGTGAAACTAGCTCTTGCTTACATACTACCGCTACTGCGGCTGCTAGACTTGACCATGAAAGCGGGTTTAGTTATTCCATATGCACATACTGCATTTTACTCTAAGTAGGTTTTTGGCAAATGATGAAACTGTCCCAATGTCTTAGATCATAACATGTTCAGCCCCAAATCCTCTTTACTGTTAGGAGCCGTAGCCCTATATGATTTACGGATTCTGTTCTGTCAATAGTTTAACCGGAAAGTAAAGCTGAACTTAGGATCACAGAACACGTAGCAATGGTAATTTTCGCCATCGTCTCTGATAGTTTCAGTTTATATAAAGATCGCCGTGCCAGTTACTGGTTTGAGATGGTAAACGGTAACAATGGTAAATGGTGGTTTGGTGATTTTTTAGTTCAGGTGCTGCTACGGCATGAATTACAAAGGTTCGGCTTTACTTGTGCTGGTAACCGCCGTTGTGGTTAAGCTGTGGCCAGTTCTATTCTGCCGTCGACCGACCTTCGAATATGGAGGATCTGTGGAACCTTCATTTGCCAAAGTCGAACAAATTTTCAGGTATATCTCTATTGTAAAGAAATATAATATATTATGTATGTAGTCTCTAGTGATCAAGGACATGTATACGTAATGATAAAGCGAAACCGATGTATAAATATAAATTACTAGATATACTTCGTTATATACTTCGTTTTACCAAGAGTACATACTATGTGAGATGTGACAGCTGGCAAGTTCTCTGTTATCTGAGCAAAAGCTATTGTTTGCTAACGTCCCACCCCTTCCCCAAATTGGACCCAGTGAACAAAGTGAATTCGCCCTCTATGTTTGTTCTAAATTTCGAAACAGGCACAAATTACACTCGCGGATCCAGTTCCCATATAGGGGCGGAGTGAAGAGGATGTCAATTTGGGAAGGGGGTAAGCCTATAGCGAACATGGCATAGTTTTGGCTCTCTCTTACTGCATAGAGTATGACTCTTGTCTTACTCATTTGCATTATGTACTCTTGATTTTACTATTTTTAAGATCTAATTTTGAAAGCGGTTGGGAAACAGCCGGTGCTGCCTTTGCCGTTTATCACAATGGTGAGAAAGTTGTGGATCTATGGGGTGGTTTTGCAGACAGGGAAGCCGGGCGTTTGTGGAAGGAAGACACCTTAACCATCATTTATTCCACCACTAAGGTAATAAGTCAATTCTGTGACAGAGCTTGATGTTTCTGCGTTAGATTCTTTATATTTTAGTTTTTATTTCCTTTTTCTTTACATTTTAGTTTTTATTTCTTTATTGATAGTCTATGTGTGTTAGTCTTTGTGTGTTTGTTTATTTGTTAATTTATTTTAGGCAATCACCTCGCTGTGCCTAGCAATGTGTGTTGATCGTGGTTATCTGCACTACGATGACTTAGTGATAAAGTATTGGCCAGAATTTGGTGCTCAAGGCAAGGATAATGTTACCGTAGAAATGCTGGCTGGACATAAGGTATGGAGTATTATTAGTCGCGATTTAAGATGATAGAGACTAATCTTTCAATCTGTTTGTCAGAGATTGTCTTTAGTTATTGTCACGGTCAGAAATATAGTCACGGATTTCTTTCATTTACATTCACATAACATGACCAGTTTACTTGTGCTCAGGTTTTACCCTTTCGGTGTAACCCCAGTTTAACGCAAAATGTTTTGCGGAAACTTAGTTTTACTCTCATTCCTATGTTTTCATATTTTCACAAGAAAGCAAATTAACAAAAGGTCTCAGTCGTAAAATTCTCTATATAAGTTTTTCCAACATAAAAAAGTTATATTAGCATGGCTGGATAACATGACTATAAATGAAATCAAAAGGGGAGGACAATGAATGAGTGAGACTTAACCTTACTGAATTCATTGACTGGTTTGGTTTTTGTTTTTCAGCAACTGTTTATCGCAGTCAAATCAACTCATAATGGACTAGTGTTGTGTTTATTAAACATTCGCTGTAATTTCATTAAAAATCAAAGTAACGTGACAACGTATACCAGAGACCTAAGTATGAAAATGAGGATTCTGTGCGGTAGTTGTCCTGTGGGGCAGTTTGCACGTGTGAGAGGTTATCCAGTGGGTGAATTGTTCCGTGGGAAGGTTGTCGGGACAAATTATTGTGGGAAGTTGTCACTCAGTGGGACAGTTCTGGCCGCGTTGCAAAAGATTCTTCTAGTACGCTCCTAGGAGGTTTGGTACTTAGGAAGATGTCTGGGAGCTGTCTGGGATGGAGTTAGGAGACCTCGTAAACCCGTAAATCAAAAGATTTGTCCTAAGTTTTGCGGCGCTAAGTCTAACTTAGGAGAAAAGTTAGGAGTGGTGGATAGCACTACTAGCTTAGGAGAAGAGAATCTTTTGAAACCCAATTCTCTTAAGTTGCTGGTGTCCTTTTGTGCAGTGCTTTTGTGGTGATTTTTTGAAACGCTATAACTTTCGCAATTTTGGGAGTTGCAAAGAGCTTTATACATCATTTTAAAGCTTATTATCTGTACATTCACATGAGCTTACAGAACTGGCAAAATTAGCAAAAAAATAGCACAAATTTTCTGACAAGCTGACATCTAACAGGATGAATATAGACCAAAAGTTTTTGAACATCGATTTCTCAAAACTGAAGAATCGGCCAAAAGTTCTTTTTGTGCCACGATATGAAGGACATATGGGCCCAGGGACGTTTTTTTGGATTTGGCCCAGCTGGTCTTAACGTTCGAGAAAATCTGCCAAATGCACAGTAACACGAAATTTTGCAACTTCGCATAGAGTTTTCTTGCAACTCAATATGTTTTAGCCCAAACCAAGAAAAACATCCCTCCGCAGAAGTGCGAATTTCGATTCTACCGAAAATCTCCGGAATCCGTCGAGTAGTTTTTGAGAAATCGATGTTCGAAACAAAATAATCGCAGTTTTGCCAAAATGGTTTTTCGGTCAAATCTCTAGCTGAAAGCAATAAAGTCCGGCTAATAGGCATTCATAAAATGTGCATTTGGACGATGTATCGATTGAGTATAACTAAGCCAATTTTGTCCTTAACATGTGGCAGTAATTTTAAAAAACTGATTTCCTCGAAAATGGCCATTTTTTGACCCTAAAAACAGTTTTTTGCTTATACTGACTTAACCACTGGAGATAGCTCAAAGGTTGTAAGAGCAAAAATGTTCATTTTCGAGTCCTCTTTCCAGCCATACCAACCAATCCCGTGTCTTGTCTACCTACTGGGAGCTTAAGGCCAAAAACCAAAACTTTCTTATCTTTTGGCCTAAGAATACGGGACTGGTCCTAAAATGTTAAAGAGCACGGAAATAGGTTATTTCGTAAGTTTTAGCCCTTTGCATAAAGGATTAAAGCCGTAGGAGTCAAAAATACCCGAAAGGAAACCACCACCTTAAGTGGCCACCTAAGCTGAACGGAGGAGCGCTCTAAAGGCTTAGGAGGATCTTTTGCAACGCGACCCTGGATCATCTGGCAGGTGGTTGTTATCACTAAATTTTGGTATTTTTCTTGCATGCTAACTGTTTTGGCCTATATGCACTGTTTTGTAGGCTGGTGTGCCTGCTTTGGACGACTTTGTCAGCAAAGAAGTGATTCAGAATCGACAACGTATGGGGGACCTGTTGGCACAGCAGAAACCGTACTGGCCTCCTGGTGTTCGAAAAGGCTACCATGCCTTCACTCAGGGCTATTTGATTGATCAGCTTGTGGAGCGCGTTGATCCAAAGCATCGATCTGTCAGTCAATTTCTGAAGGAGGAATTAACAGAGCCTTTTGGTTAGTTTTCCTTCGCTGCCACAGTTATCGACCGTCATTATCCCTGTGGTGGAGAGCATCGCGACAGCACACCAGCTGAGCTAGCGGTGCAGGAACTAAACTCTGGCTAATAATCTAACTGTTATAGTGTCACCTAGATATCTTTCGATAAGGGGGCTGTGTTTATAGTGAGCCCAAACTAAAGGTGATAGTTTTTGTAGGCTTTCCTGAATACTTACGTTCGACTTAGTACCTATACTTGAGGTTTTTTCGCTCTACACTACGTATGCAAGTTTCCTTAATTCAGTGCCATTAGTATACATTGTTGTGTGTATTTTAGGATTGGACATTTGGATTGGTTTACCGTTGGAGCTGTGGCATCGTGTGGCTCGAGGCGAGCTTGCCAGTTCTCTGCAAATGCTGTCCTTTCTTCGATTTCCAGACTACATTAGGTTGCAAATGGGCATGTGGAAGAGTTTGTTGGATTCAGAATCACTGTGGCAAAAACTGTTTCAGACGGAAATTGTTATGAAGGTATGGTTGTGGTTGCCTTTCTTCAAACTTGTAGACTGCAGAATTGTGCATAGAAAGATAAAACTGGCAGTTATTGAGTTTTCACAACTTTGCACTGATCAATCGCTATACTGGTATTGTGAATAATATGAACTTTGGGTACATGTGAAACATAAGGTTATATTTAATTGGGTCTTTCTCATTTCTGAACTATGAGTGTGGCGATAATCATGTAACTTCTTGCAAATGTGTTGCCGGAACACGAAGACACGAGACACGTCAGCCGGCTGCCTTGCCGACTGCTAGACCCCCACCGGAACCCCCTCCTCTCCCATCCCCTCCAGCCAATCGACCGAGAGTTATCTCATCCCATGCTAGCCTGCGAATCCTACAGTGGAACTGTAGCAGCGCCAAACAGCGAAAGCCAGAACTCGAAAAATTTCTCTCCGATTCCGCCGTCAGTGGCAGCCCTTTCGATGTAATATTGCTTCAGGAGACCAGGCTGTAACCAGACTACAGCTTCAGCCTACAGGGATTTTCAGTTGTCCGGAAGGATAGAACCAGAGGACGGAGAAACAATCAGACTGGTCCTCCGGTCGGAGGTGGACTACTCACGGCAATCCGAGAAGACCTGCCCTACTGTGTAGAACCTGGCCCCTGGACTGCAGCCGGTGACGATGTATCGGAGGTGCTAGTCTGTACCATAAAACCGGAAGGCAAAGCTGTACCCAGTATGAAAATCGCCAATATCTACATCCCGCCTCTGCGGGCAGCGGCGGACGACGATAGGGTTATGAACTTTGACCCATCGGCCCTACCCTGCGAGCCAAATACAATAATCTGTGGGGACTTCAACGCCCACTCCCCCCTCTGGGACCACAGCGCTGCCACAAATCAAACTGGCTCTCTACTAGAAGACTGGATCACCGATACTGGCCTTATCCCGGCCAACGACGGAGCACCCACAAGAACAGACTACAGAACAGGCAGCTCAGCAGCCCCAGACGTTACCATCCATCACTCCAACCTAAGTGGACGGGTTGGTTGGAAGGTTGGTCAGGATATGGGTTCTGATCACTTCCCCCTCCTGGTCACTGTTGCCTTGAAGAACAGGAAAAATCTGTCCAGGCCAAATATAGCAGCGAAACCCTCCTTTGCCAAAGCTGACTGGGAAAGCTTTGGTAAAGCCGTGGATGAATCCCTCACATCCTACAACTTTTTTGCTCTGGATTCTGTGCATGACGCCAACCATGCCCTGGTCACTGCTATATCATCTGCTGCCAAAGCCCATATCCCGTATGGGCGGAGAAGTGGTCCTAAATCCTGGTGGAATGAAGAAGTAGAAGCTGCAGTCAGGAGAAGAAGAGAAGCCAGAAGAAACGCCGGTCTCTCGGATGCAAATAGAGCGGAATGGATTCGAATATCGAAGGAAACTAATGATCTGATCAAGAAATCTAAAACAAGGTGGTGGCAAGAACATGCCACCAGTCTGTCTGCCCACAGTAACCCATCTAAGACCTGGGCGACCATTGGAGCTATGGATGGACGGTATTCCAAGTCTACTTCAGCAGCGCTGGAAAACTCTGGGAAGCGGCTTTTCTCCAATCGGGATAAAGCCAACTGTTTCGCCAAGCAATACGCCTCTGTGAGCAGAATCCGGCTCGGAAAGCCAGACCGGCGCAGAGTCCGGAAAATCCAGGATAGAATCAGATCAGCTTGCCCTCCCGACTGTCAAGTCTGCTCCCCGTTTACACCAGCTGAAATTGATGGATCGATACGCAGCCTAAAGGCAGGGAAAGCCGCAGGAGCTGACGGAGTCTATCCAGATATGCTACACCACCTTACTCCAATGGGAAGAAGAGCTGTCCTCCATCTGGCCAACCTGAGCTGGAAGAATAAGAAGATTCCGGCTGATTGGAAAAAGGCGGTCATAATTCCCATCTTGAAAAAGGGCAAGGATCCATTCAGCCCGGCGTCGTACCGACCGATCAGTCTTACCAGTTGTCTGGCCAAAGTGGTGGAGCGGGCGGTCAAAAACCGCCTTTCCTTCCTGCTAGAATCCACTGATGCACTAACGCCTGTCCAGGCGGGTTTCCGATCCGACCATTCAACCGAAGACCAGATTCTCAGAATAGTTCAGGATGTTGCTGACGGATTTCATCAAAGGCCCCCAAGGAGAACTGTCATGGTTCTGGTAGACTTTGCCAGGGCCTTCGACACGGTATGGAAAACTGGACTCCTGCACAAACTACTAAACTGCGGCATACCACTCTGTATGGCCGGCTGGATCGGTCAATTCTTGGCAGATAGGAAAGCTCAGGTCAAAGTGGGGGCTCTCTCAGCAGGAGCGTTCAACTCAGGGCTGGCGTCCCGCAAGGGGCGGTCCTGTCTCCCACTCTTTTCACAGTCTACATCAACGATTTGGTCTCCAGACTCCCAGACGGCATCAAAGTCAGTCTCTTTGCTGACGACCTGGCTGTATGGGCGAGCCACAATCGAGTAGAAGTTGCCGAGCGCTTGATTGGCACAGCAATGGAAGAAATACGCAGTTGGGCCGAACACTGGAAGATGAGGGTCAATGTTGCCAAGTGTGAATCCACTCTCTTCACCACTGATCCTCACCAAGCCAAATCGACGGTATCTATCAGATACGGAGGCCAAGAAATTCCCTTCAGTACCCACCCTACCTTTCTGGGGATCACCTTCGATCGGCGTCTATCCTTCAAGGAACACATTTCCCGGCTAAGACTCAAGCTGCAAAAAAGGATCTCAACAATTGCCGCTCTGTCAGGCAAGGCCTGGGGCATGCAGAAAGAAAATCTACGAACTGTGTACCTGGCATACGTCAGGTCCCTCCTGGACTATGGGCTGGGAGCCTGGGGGCCATCTGTTGCTGCCTCAAATTTGCATCCCCTGGAAGTTGCCAATAGCAGGGCAGCCAGAATTATAACCGGATGCACCAGGACGGCCCCTACAGATGGAGTCCTTCTGGAGGCGGATCTGCTACCTATCGACCTGGTAAGGGATCAGAAGCTGGCCACATCCTATTTCAAGTCGAAAACAGCCTCCGAAGACAACCCCAGGAGAGCAGCCGCAGACCGGAAACAACGACGTAGGTTGAAATCGGTCAACTCTTGGAGAGATGCTGCACAGAAAATGCCAGTTGTTCAAGAAATCAGCAATTTGCCAATGGAGCCCCTGACTGCTGCGGGCCAAATACCACCGTGGCAGGATATGATCCGTCCCATCATCGTTGACGAGTCCGAACTGAAAAAGCGGATGAATCCAGATGAAGTCATCGAGCATTTTCAGGCACTACCGGACAGCCTGCCGTGGGAACCAAATGTACGCATCTGGACTGACGGATCGGCCCAAGATGGTACATTAAATGGCGGCGCTGGAGCCTTTATCAAGGCAGACTACGGATTGGCAGTCTGTCTCAACAAACCAGCCGGAACACATTGTTCCAGCTACCGAGCGGAGCTGATAGCCATCCAGAAAGCACTACGCTGGTGCTTAAAAAATAAAGACCTGCTACCGCCGGAACCACGCCTGCTCATCGAAACCGATAGCCTGTCCGCCTGCCGTAAGCTAGAAAACCGAAACAGGTGCACTGATTGAACCGCTGCCCATGGAAATCATAACCCTAATCCAAAGGCTGGGTGAGCCTATTGCTTTCGGATGGGTCCCTGGCCACTCAGGAATTCCCGGGAATGAAACTGCTGACTCTTTGGCCCGGGAGGGAAGTTTGCAACCGCAAATGCAAGTACCTCTCGACCAATCTTCAATCCGCAGTTTAATCCAACGGAGAACGAGGGAAGTCTGGCGGGGGAGGATAGCCCACCCCAAGGTCCTCCAATCCAACCCGGCAACCCGGCCAGTCCCCAGGGAATCGGAACGTGGATTATCCAGGAGGGAACGGGTCCTTCTGGCTCAGCTTAGGGCGGGGGGCCACTGCCCTTTGCTGAGGTCCTACCTATTCAGAATTGGGGCTGCAGAAAATCCGATCTGCAGCCGATGCGGGGAGTCCGAGGATGACGTGTCCCACCTAATCCTAACCTGCCCGGCCCTGGCCCACCACCGCCAACTCTGCCTGGGTGTGGGGGCTAGCCTGGACTGCCTATCCAGCAGCCCATACCTGGTCATTTGTTTCCTGCGGGAGGCAGGGATCATCCCGATGGTCCCTCCAATCTATGCCTAGCGAAGATTCCTGAACAGAGAGAGAGAGAGAGAGACACCAGTAGCATATCAAAGTGGGAAGTGTAATTATGAGCCTGAATGAAGTTCACTGTTCGCTGTTGCCTTTTACTTTGCCTTGCTTTTTCCTTCCACCTTTTACAAGAGGTAAAGACGATAAGAATGACCTAGAGGTTTCAAAAAGAGGGGCTTGGAACCACCTCCGTGGAAATGCGATGGACACGGACCCCATCAAATGGAGATCCCCACAGGTGTCCCCCTGGCATCCGTCTGGTCAACGGCGCAAATGGGTTCCAAACTCCCGGGAACACGGCTGTGTTGGATTAACACTGAAGCATCCAGAGTCCTTAAATTATGCTGCCGAGCGGTAGGGTCCAATCCCTCACATCATTTCCTTTCCGGATTCTACGATGTGTGGACCCACGAATGCTAAGACGTGTGCTGGGCCAGTAGATGTCGAAGTGCCCTCGTATAGCTTCTCCAAGCTGATCGAGCCCGGAAAAGAACAACAACAATAACAACAACAACAGGTTTCAAAATCCAGTTGTAAAAGGGTGTGTGTGTTGTAGATTTTCATGAACATCATTATTTATTTCCATTAAGTGCCTGTAATTCTCTGTTCTATGAAAGATTTTGCCGGTGATTTAGCAAGGCCTCACTCCATTTAACAATCCAGAAGTTGGTGGAAGCTTGGAAATTCCTGCTGCCAACGGTATCGCAGCCGCCAGAGCTGTGGCCCGACTCTTTGATATGGTTCTACAGGGGAAGATTATCAGGCCTGAACTGGTGAAGACTTTGTCTACACCTGTCAACGTTGATGACTACGATGAAGTGTTCAACATTAAAACTAGCACTGGCTTTGGATTTTTTCATACTCGAAATCCAGAGGTAACTAAGGATTTTATGGCACAGCTAAAAGTAGAGGTGGTAGGCTTTTTAAGAGTCATCGTTGGATAGTGATTATCATCACTATGCCGCTCTCTTTCGCAAATTGCTTCTGTGTTAAAGCTCGAAAACCAAACTGTAGCAAGTGTGTGTGTTTTATCTCCGTTTCAAGCTCCAGAGCAACAGGATTGCGGTTTAATTTGTTTCACTAGGGTCCAATTTGCGGGTATGGATCAGCCGTTCGTTAGCTTGCAGAGGATGTGTCTTTTATCATGATTTTGCATTTGTATAAATTCGGATTTTAGGGTGAGTGGCAGTTTGGTAGTCCTGGTTATGGTGGCCAAAACTTAAAGGTTGATATTAACAAAGGATTGTCCATTGTTTATGTGACCAACGGTTTGGGACCTGATCTTGGTGACATGAATCTTCGTTTCAATGCCTTAACTGATGCTGTTTATGATTCTTTGAATTAACATGTTTTCTATGCTTTTATTTTCTTGAAATTTTGAAATTCTTTAGATTTTTGCAAATGCAGTAAAAAGTGCTTCAAAATCTCCACAGTTCCGCAGTTTTTGTCAAAGCCTTCCAACATAGCTTATCTGAATGCGTACTTTTTAAAACATTTAAAGTTTTTTCCAGTCTTGACAGTTCATCGCTATTGCTTTACATTTTTGTGCTGTTTTGCTCAGTCGATAGAGATTGTATACATATGAGGGGCTGCAAACTTTGTATTATAGCTTACATAGTCTCTTCTTTTTATTTTATAATATTTAGTGCGTATATTCAAGCAAATGACAAAGCAAGTGCTAACAGTGAAGTGCCTCTTTCAGTTAGTTTCTGCATTTTCAGTATGACAATTGGCCTTAAAAAGACTTTATATACGTTGTAGCAAGAGTGCATAATTGCACTATATATAAGAAGAAGAGTAAGCCACTAGAGGGCTCCTCTTCTTGGCATTGCGTAACGGTGCTCCGACCACCATACGCGAATGTTCACCCGTTTGGTGTGGGGGGGGGTAGCTCTCTTCGACAAAGCATACCCTCCCTCTGTTTGGTGGGGGGGGGGGGGGTTACAGAAAAGAGGTGCCCCGTTTGTTGGGGGGGGAGCCAACAGCCAATTAGATTGCAGAGACCTCTTCCCCGTTTGGTGGGGGGGGGGTAGAGCAGAGGATTACGGTAGTTTTTGTTCTATTTGAAATAAAGGGTCCCCGTTTGGTGAGGGGTATGCAAGAGGGGTCCCCGTTTGGTGGGGGGGGGGTAGGCAAAAGAGGTCCCCGTTTAGGGGGGGTCGCCAACAGCCAATCAGATTCAGCCAATTTCCGCCTGACTTGGCGACCCCCCCCCCCAACGGGGCACCCCCTGCCGCCTCCCCACCCCCCCCACCAAACGGGGACTCCTTTTGCATACCCCCCCACCAAACAGGGACCCCTTTTGCATACCCCCCCCCCCCCACCAAACGGGGGAACATTCGCGTATTGTGGTCGGAGCACCGTTACGCAATTCCAAGAAGAGGAGGCCTCTAGTGGCTTACTCTTCTTCTAATATATAGTGCAATTATGCACTCTTGGTTGTAGGTTGTTACCAAGTGCCGAAAGTTTCATTTTTATTGCGCTGTGTGGTCTTTTTTATACACACTGGTTGTAAGCATGTAAATTTTCTTAGTTTAATCTTAGTACCTCTTATCAGTTTTAGTGTCCCAGTTTGTTGTCAACTTTTCGTCATCATATTTCAGTCTGTGTTCTTTGCTGAAATGACTGGTTGTTCACCCAGTACTGTATTTTATTCTATTTTACTTAGTTTCATTCAGTATTTTGCAGTTGACTTTGTGGGATACATTTATTTGGATGCGGTCCTTAATTCTCATGCAATATTTCTATAATATATTTCTTTTTGAGCAATCAGAAAGCGAGTGGTTGAGCTTTTGTAGAGAGTAAACGGATTGTATTTTACTTACGGAATTTTTCCTCTACACTGCGTAAACTCCTCGTTTTCGAAAAAGTTTCGCACCCGTGGAGCGCATTTAGTACTATTTATCATCATAGTATGTGTTTGGCACGCCAAAAATGAGTCCGAAGTAACCCATTTCGTGCGGTTTGACCAGTTTCTGCATCATTTGCCTACATATAAACGTACTGACTGAGCCGTCTGAGCCTTAGTTCCGTTTTCATTTCAAACAATGCTTGACGTTAGAAATTACAAATCTTTTAGCAGCTCCCTGACGCCTCGCACAATTTTGACTTCCTCCCGAAATTTTTTGGGCTACGCTAATGTTTTATGCTATATAGTCAGATTCCTCATTTCGTTTGTTGGTGCTAGAATGTTTCATTTTTATTTATTGTATGGTTGTGGTTTATTTAGCACTTTCAGAAGGAGTTGTGGCGACCCTAATCTTTCTATTTCTGTAATGTGGATTAGTTTTAATTTAATCAATTTATAGTCTTTAAAGAAATAGGGATAAGGGCAACCAATTTTATAGTTACCGATTTGCTCATTTTCGGATATAATATTCCCCCATATGTGCCCAAAAACAAGACAAATTTTTAAGGTCCAGGTCAATCCAATTAAGAGATATTGCAGTTCAAGTCCCTATAATTTATGTAGCATTTAGGCCAGTACGTAGGCCTCGCTGAGGGCTTCGAAGTCGCGTACACAAAAGACAAAAGACTACGGGATGACAAATACATCAATTTAAACCCTCTAGCTGTAGGTATATATCACTGCATAAATTACAATAACAAGCCAAGCAACGAGCGAGAAACGGCGTTTGACCTGTTTGGTGCAGGTTATTCCGACGGTTACTTAACTCAAACTTTAACTGGCTCTCACTTGCACATACTGCTTTGTAGAGACTTGGTGTAAAAAGATAAAATGTTCAGGACATCAAGAGCAATTTGATATAAAATTTGGCTATATTTGGAAAATTTGAAAATTTGCCATTTCTTGACCATAGGCCTCCGTCATTTCACTGAGGCATGTCATCGACAGAAAAACACCAGTGAAACTTAGCGAACATCTTCCATTCATTGCATATTTTCACACCGAATTTGGTTGAAATTTCTCGGGTTTCGCCCGACTTACATCCAAAAATTTGAAGTTCGAACGCGGTAACCCAAACTGTGAACTACTCACAAGCAGCAAACGTAAATAGGGAATGTTTTGCAACAAACGCAAGTGTCTTGTTTTGTGGACCCACGGGAACTACAAAATATGTGAAAATGAGAAAAATCGGATATGGTCGAAAATTGGCGACCCCACTTAAATCGTTTTGCCTTCAACACATAAACTTAGAGGGAGTGAGTGAATTGTGCACTGGTTAGTTGTGGACGGTTAAGCCGCTAATGCAGTTTGTGTTTCGTCCCTTCTGTGGTAACAAAGAGTATGACGCTTGCTGTACGCTTGGTCATTTTGTACTTTTAGTGCGCTGTATTTCAGATTTTTGACTTTTCTGACGTTTCTCATTTTGGGTTTTAATGTTTTTCTTTAGTACTTACCTCAATTACTGTAGCTACCTTTTTAGGGTTAAACTATTCTTTAAATAATGCTACTTCATTGTACGCTTTATGACAATCGTTTGCATCATGTATTTGTTTGTTTCCGAATATATTTTATTTTCTTATGTAGAACAGAGATATAGTGAGACCTGTCAAAACTCAAATCTCCGTCGTTATTTTAGATCAGAATTTGATTTGGTAATAACTTTTGATTGATTTATTAATAAATTTGGTGGAACTAAACAGTCAGTTTGCTGTTGACTGTTGTAAGTTAATTTCTTTCGATTAGTCTCATACGTAGGTAGGTGCCGGTTATGGTGGGATAATTATGAACGCTGCGGGTTATCAAAGTTTGTGATTCGTTTACTGTGAGTGTGACATGTACTGCACATGACGTATATATGGTTTGCTGGCTGAATTTATATTTTAATAAACGAATTATGTAGTTGATTGGTAGAGTTAGTTATAACTTATTCTTGCTTATTTTTGTTCAAATCGTTCGCTAGCTTCAATTTTTAGGGTTACTTTTACAGAATGGCTATTGCAAACATTACCACAGCACAACTAACCACTGTTCGTAGGTAAATTTCTACGTTATAGTAGCTAGTAGCAATTTATGGTTTTGAAATGTTTAAGAATGTGAGATGTTGAAATTCATGCAGTTACTTAAATCGAACAAGTGTACATAGCTTGTACCATTACTGTATTTATAAAAGCAAGTAATGCCAATAGCATATATTTCAAACAGACCTACTTTTTATGGAATAGGTTACTTTGAAACGGTTCTTCGATAGTCAATTTGGTAATTTGCTTACATTTTCTATTCACTACTCTCACGATGGGTCTGCTAAACAACTCAGTTTTGCGTTGTGTTCCATTTGTAGCTTTGCCATTCAGAATTGACTTCGACTGCTACATGTGTAGGACAGTAAAGGATTTGTTTGCACAAGCATAGTTTGCCCGCGAGTAGCACATTTCGTGACTCGCGGGTTCCGGCGACCCGCGACCCATTGAGGTTTGGTAGACCCACTTGTCCCATTTCTGTAGCGGTGACAATTTCCTATATTTAAGACCATTAAGGCATTATTTGATCCAAAGATTTTATGAGATGCATTGGGAAACCCCAAAAAAGAATTTTAATTTAATTTTATTTTATTTTGGGAAACCCCAGCACTTTTATGAGTCTAGATACCTCGATTGATCGAGAGTAAAATAGACTTGGCAATATTTTGTTATAAACACGAGGTGACACTTACTTGCTGTAGGTACAACTTAACTCTGATATATATATATATATATATATATATATATATATATATATATATATATATATATATATATATATATATATATATATATATATATATATATATATATATATAGTTCTGATATGGCGATGTTGAGACGTATGTACTTACAAATTTTTATCACGCCTAACTAAATGTTTAGTAGAATTTGCAAATGTCTGAAGCCGCTCTTCCGATAAGACCTCACGTTAGTTAGTAGCAATCGTAATGTGCAAGTGCAAAAGACAGTAAAGAATCGCAGAAATAATCTGAAACGTTTAGGAATATTGCAATTTTTATACTGAAACTATGTAAGCCTAAAGTTGGATGAGAATTGGTGCCAACAAATTGTTTGTTGACCCACTTGACCCTCGGGTAACCGCAGACTTGGAAGGTGAGCCGCGGGTCACGGGTACCCGCGACCCACTCCCAACTATAAGCGCACCAGGAGGATAATAGAGTGTAGATGTAGGTGTCTTTTTTGTGCCATGCAGTTGAGCGGCTGATTTTTTGCGAATTTTCAAAGACGGAAATTTGGAAATTCGACCGGTTTTTTGGCCATAACAGAAATCAATACTCGTCTCCGATTTGCAAAAATTACAAACTGCACTCTATACATAAAAGGCATTGTTATGAAAGTATTTTGCAAGTTTCTACATTCAAACTCAAAAGCTAAGCTCAAAACTTGTCACAAAATTGCTAGTCAGCCAGTCAAAAACTTTACCGGTGGACAGCCTTCAAATTTATTTGGTAGAATCGCAGCTGCGTAGAAAAACAAAAATTTCACTTTGTTTGGTGTTATTTTGTTGCTTTAGGTCACAGAAATTGGGGCGCGGTGATTTAATTTCGGAAGTAGTTAAGCCAACAGTATGTATGTATAGCTTTATTACAGCTGCTGTTTAATGTATGTTTAACTCATGTGATTTATTATTGTGATTCAGACATGGGATTTGCTAAGACAGCGATCTTGGTGTTGGTTATTTCTATTTTAATCCAGTTTCTTCCTTCTATTTTCAAGAAGAGACCAATATTTGATATTGAAGGATCTGTTAATACGCCCTTTGAGAAAGTGGAACAGGCATTCAAGTAAGCCAAACTGAAACCTCATTCTTTGTTTGATATGAGAGGCTTGAGTTTTAGTAGTAGTGTCCATTATAATATGGGCTACTGTTCTGCTTGCAATGCGTAACGGTGCTCCGACCAGAATTAGCAAATGTTACCCCAAATTAGCAAATGTTGGAGAAGGGTGGAGGTCGACAAAAGATACTACCTGTTTCAAATCAAATTTCAGAGTCCCTCTCACCAAACGGGAAGGTGGTTTCTGCAATCTAATGGCCGATGAATAGTCCCCCTTTCCCAAACTGGGACCTCTTTCGGCGGCCCTCTCCCCCACTGGATCGTTTTTAAAACCAAGCAGAAACTACTGTCACCCTTTGCTCTACCCTCTCCGTGTTTGGGTGCAACCTGAAATCTGATTGGGTGTTGGCTACCCCATCCCCATACGGGCATACTCAGCAATTGAACATGATTCAAGCTATTGTGGTGAATGTTGAATGGTGTTTACCCATGACGCATTTTCTTTGGTGTGGAAACGAATTCCTTCAAGCATTGTTTAGCCTTTGGCCATTTCCTGAGACGGTCGCAGCGTAATTTTGAATGTCGTAGAATTGGATTCTATCGAGGACCTGTATTTTCGATTTATCCGTTATCTGCTTTATCTATTTTATATATAATTGTTTTTAATTTAGTCAAATGGGGTAAGGTAATCATTCATCAGGTAGTTGCTATGTAGTTTGTTTTTACTTGAGATCACAATATTTACTTCCTATGTTGGTAAAGCTGTTGAATCAGTCATTTCTATTTAGAGCGAACTTTGAAAGTGGCTGGGAAACAGCGGGCGCTGCCTTTGCCGTTTATCATAATGGTGAAAAGGTTGTTGATCTGTGGGGCGGCTTCGCTGACAGAGAGGCTGGTCGACCTTGGCAAATGGATACTGTGACTGCCCTTTGTTCCACTACAAAAGTAGATATATGTATATATACATATATACATATATAATATATATAGAGTCTATATTATAGACAATAGACATTTGTATTGCTTGCTAATTGCAGTGTAATGGAGGTGATTTCATAGTTGTAGACGCAAGTGGACGGGCATATATAAGCATCTGCATAAGTTCGTGAGCGACTGACTAAAGTATGGGTTAATGCTAATATTTTTGCTGGTTTATTTGCTTTTATAGGGTATTGTTGCCTTAATTCTGGCGATGTGTGTTGATCGCGGTTACCTGAAATACGATGATTTGGTGGTCAAGTATTGGCCAGAATTCGGTGCCTTTGGAAAGGATAATGTTACAGTTGAAGTGCTGGCTGGCCACAAGGTTTCTAGTTTATAAGGTTATTTACCCTAGTGTTTCTACGATAAAAGTGATATAACAGTTATCTTTAAGTTTTATAGTTTTTAATTACATAGCCATAGATGTTTCTTGTTTTATATTATGACCGATGGAAAATGACCTTATTCATGTTATTTTCCGTTTCATTTATGGTGCTAGGTTTTAGGCAGGTGTTCCGGCACTAGATAAGTATCTCAGTTTGAACTTGATCAAGGATCGAAAAGCCATGTCTGAAGCATTGGCTAACCAGCAACCCTTTTGGCCGGCTGGAACTCAACGTGGATATCACGCCTTTACGGTTGGATTCCTTCTGGATCAGCTAATAGAAAGAGTTGATCCAAAACATAGAACTCTGAGACAGTTCCTTCGAGAGGAATTAGCGGAACCAAACAGTGAGATTTGATGCTGTGTTTGTCTGGTGTGCAACTTTGTTTTCTCAGATTGGGTTTATGTTTGGATCTAATTAGCTTAAGACCTAGGCTTAAAGTTTTATTGGTTTAAGGAATTGGTCTGTGTGGGGTGGGACTCAGGTGGGGCCGGTTTCAATTTTCAAAACCGGTTCAAAACCATTTTAAAAATCCTTCGGGTTCGGTTCCGATTCGAACCGGCCCCGCCTCTAGTATATCATTTATTTTTATGTGCACCACATTTTATTGTCTGTCACTGTTGTTTTAGATCTAGATGTTTGGATTGGAGTGCCTTTAGAAAAATGGTATCGAGTTACTCGTCTTGCCGGTGCTGGCCCCCTTCAAGTTCTCTCTTTCCTGCGATTTCCTGATTTTTGGCGTCTTGTTTATACCCTTTCGAAAGGGTTTCTGTCAGCGGATTCGCTGTTGAATAAAATGATGAGGTCTCACTTATCAAAGGGTGTAAGTTTTTCGGACTGACAGGACGATCTTGTGAAAACGCATCTCCCATATCTTGTTTACTTATTACTGTTTAATTATTATTATTATTATTATTATTATTATTATTATTATTATTATTATTATTATTATTATTAGTATGCTGCGATTTCCATTTTTGGACGACTGTTCTGATTCTATTACTTTGGCAGGGGAAGGTGGTGTTAAAACTATAATAACAACTTGACAATAACAACATAATAACATGATAGCAACAGAAAATGTGATCTTATGTGTATACCTTAAATCATATGAAATGTCTTCGCTGTGTGTTTACCTAAATCTAGTTGAACGTCTGAGTGATTTGTTTAGGGATACAATCATTTCCTGAACCCGGATATAGTGGGAAAATTAGAGATACCGTCAGGAAATGGTTATGCGGTTGCCAGAGATCTGGCCAAAATGTTCAGTCTTGTTCTGCAAGGTCGCGTGATCAGTCCTAAGCTGCTCAGAACAATATCAAATCCTGTTGATATTGACATTCCAGATGTTGTAATTGGTGTTAAAGCGAGTGCTGGCTATGGGTTTTTGCACACGCGGAGTCCTAACGTTAGTTCTGCTCTTTATTCCAGCGTTCTGGTTGCTTTTGGTGAAAATTATATTATAGCAATTTTTCCGTCGACTGATTAGTCATTTCCTTATGTTTTTATCTAATTTTACCAAAAATAATTACTCAACTGTTGATTTCAGCAAAAGCTAAATAGGAGTTGTGTCATGCTTTCTATTATTGTATCTGCTAGCTTAGACGATCTCAACTCTAGATTCTATTGGCTTTTACAGCCTAGTGAACTACGGGCTTTTTCATGAACTGGTAGAATAGATAGAATAGGTAGATTGGAGTAGAGTTAAAAAAATTAAACTCTTTTCATGAATGCGTGGGTTGATTTACGGAGGTAAAAGAGTTAATTTTAATTTTGCGTGATTTTAACTCTTTTAACTCTGCAGGTATGAAAAATTAAAAGTTAAAAGAGATAAAATTTGAAGAGCTAAAATTAACTGTGTGCATTCGCAGTTATAATTTTTCAATTTTCGCTGCGCGATGTCCTAATCGATTTTCTAACATTTAGAATTTAAACGGAGTTTTTCCCATGTTTTAAAATTTTTTAAATAAAATATATAGATGTTATGAGATATGAAAAGGACATTGATTCCATCTACAGTGCAACGGCGTCCTGCGATGCTAAAGCAGTTGGATCCTTGGGCGTAGCTCTCGCGGTACATAATCGATTTTGCTTCAATTTGGCACAATGCCTTTCAACACATTTTTGATTGCAACAAAATTGTAAAACGTTAAAAAATTTGTTTTAATTATTCTAATTTCAACCACGAAGGTCACTTTGATTTGCTATGTGAAACTGCATAAGTATAGGATAACGTAGGGGGAGGAAATGAGGGGGGGTGCAGACTCTCCTACTCTCCTCAAGGCAGACAAAACGGGTTGACCCCTCCGCGAAAAAAGGGCAGACCCTCTTGTCCTGAAAGGGAAAAAAGTGTAGACCCTCTCGTCTTGAAAGGGAAATAGATTAGACCCTTCAACGATTTTTACCAAAAATCGATCAATTTCAGCGACTTTTTCAAAAAATTTTTTAAAAAAAAATCGTCATTTGTTACTAATTTTTGTTCAAAACGTTACAAATTCGCAATTTTTGCAAATGTCGGGGCGGGCAGACCCTCTTAAAATTTAGGAAATTTTCAGGGTGGACCCTTCTTTGAGATCGGGGTTGACCCCCAGAATCGGACCCGTGTTACAAGCTCAGCTAACTTGTTATTGTTTCTAGGGTGATTGGCAGTTTGGCAGTCCTGGCTATGGCGGTCAGAATTTGAAAGTTGATGTAGCAAAGAATTTGTCAATGGTTTATGTGACAAACGGTATGGGCCCGGACATGGGGGACATCAATGAAAGATTTAATGCACTTACTAATGCAGTTTATGATGCTTTGAAATAGACTGCTCACTTATATCATGTACCTGGTTAACATTAGGGCGATATGCACAACTAAGGCAGACGCACACCACTAAGGCAAACCGCTGCGTAACTTTCGCAAAACGTAACGGGTTTAGTTAAAACTTGGTATATATGGATGCATTTGAATTGAATACATATGTGATCTATCTGCGCAAAATTTTAAAATTTTAAAAATGATGATTTTTTTAAGTTTTCCAATGGGGGACCTAGGGGAATCAAAAAATTTAATTTAATTTAAATTTTAATAAGAAGTTACATATATGTATACATATAGCTGTTTTCTGGGTCGCTGAGTACGAATCTTACAACCATTTTTGGATCCAGCTTTTCGTTAGTTGGATATAAGCTTAAAACTATAGCTTATATCTAGTTAACGGGTTGGATCGAAAAACGGTGTTCAGATTCGTGCTCAGCAACCCAGAAAACCTCTGTATGCAACATCTTAGCAAAATTGGAGACAAAACATTTTTCAGTTTCAGTTCCCATCAGAAATGTATTCAAATATTCTATACCAAATTTTAACTACACAACTCGGTTAAGTTTTCCGAAACTTTCGCCAACATTAGTAGTGGTTACCGTGTTGTATTGCCTGTATTGTTTTATTCCCATAGTTCTTAGTGTTTTAATGTTTTGCATCCTTTAAACAGGTTGAGTTTTTTAACTGTTGGTTACCGTTTGAACCGCTTGCCATAAATCGTGCCTTATGAAAAATAAATCGTGCCTTTACCAAAATCATATATTGTGTGTATATTTGTTAGGTCTGTTCAAAAATAGTTACCTAGTCGAGTTTATTTTAGTGTGGACTTTCAATTTTATGGAGTTAACTGAACTTTCAATTTTATGGAGTTAACTAAACTTTCAATTTTATGGAGTTAACTAACAGTCTAATTGTGGTTAAAATGTAATGCACCGATCATCATTAAAGGGATCTTTTCAGGATAGCCCACCCCTGACGGGGAGCTGAATCGAAAAACTAATTCAGATTCGTATTCTGTGACCTCGAAAACCCTTGGATACAAAGTTTCAGCAAAATCGAAGACAAAAATTTTCGGTTCCCCTTGGTCCCCACTTGCGAATCGAAAAAATCGAATTTCGCGAAATCTAAAAATTTTGCGATATTTGTGGTCGAAAACATACCCATACCAAATTACAGCTCATTTGATCAAGTTTTGCGGAATCTGGGTCTGGGGTGGGTTATCCTGAAAGGATCTCATTAAAGCCCTCAAGCTCTGGTAGGGATTGCGCTGTCACTCTTTCATATACATATATCACATACAACAACGTCCAGATATAATTTTAAGCTGCATAATAACTTGTTTGTACAAATATAAATACAATTGAAAAGGAGGAAGGGAACAACAATCTACTATTTATTCTTCTAGAGTTGGAGTAATATTTAATCTTGAGTAATTGTCATCGCGATTCAACTGCATGTAGGCAGCTTGGGCGCTGCTGGCTGAAAGACGTAGTTTCTTCTTATCAGTTAGAGCCAGTCTTTCCGTCACATCCTCTTCGCTCTTGGCACGAGTGAATACGGGATTGGTCCGTTTGGGAGAGTTAAGGATCGTCATTTCACTCAGAAACGCACTGTTCCGCTTATTCTGAAGACCACTGATAATTTGTCTGAGTCGCAGCTTTAGCGCAGTTTGCACCTATAATTTTTAAAATCCTGCCTTACATAAATATCATAAACTTCTTAAATGTTTAAATGTTAAAGCTGTAAGTAAATAAAGTAAAGAATTAATAATACTTAATTAGCTTTTATTTTTGCTGCAGGTACTAGGTAGACAGATTAGACTGTTAGATGTATCAAGAGTATATAATAGGAAGAGTGGGAAGCTTGGCCCATCCTAATGGAAATGGCCTGCGAGATGCTCGGCACATTAAGGCCGAAATCTCGGGGGGGGGGGTACCGCTTACCATTGTTCAGCATGTGTTTATATGCGTTTGAACTAAAACTCATCTGATTGACTAATCCCTACCTTATGTCAAATTTACATGTATAAGCGGACCCCCCCCCCCGAGATCTCGGGGGAGGGTCCCGCTTAGCGTTGTTAAGCGTGTGTTTATATGCAGTCGAACTGAAAAGCCTCAGCTACCGCAATCCTCATAAGTGCTTTTCAGTTCGACTGCATATAAACACACGCTTAACAACGCTAAGCGGCCCCCCCCGAGATCTCGGGGGGGGGTCTGCTTATACACGTAAATTTGACATAAGGTAGGCGATTAGCCAATCAGATGCGTTTTAGTTCAAACGCATATAAACACATGCTGAACAATGGTAAGTGGTACCCCCGAGATTTCGGCCTTAATGTGCCGAGCATCTCGCAGGCCATATCCATTAGGAAGGGCCAAGCTTCCCACTCTTCCTATTATATACTCTTGGATGTATGAAGTATGAAGTAGAAACAGTACCAACCTCGCCATTAAGAAAGCAAATCACCAACGCCACCACCAAACCCTAAAAAATGAACAGAGGCTTGATAACAACACGAATTTTTGCTACTGAAAACAGTAAGTCTCTGTGGTTACTCAAAATATATTCCGCTTATTTTTTAGTTTTTTTAGTTTTTAGTGTTTACCTGCATTGATGTGAACAATGCACAAATAAATTGATAGGCAATAACGCCGACGTTCATGCTCTTCTTTGCAGGAGACTCCGCAGTCATTCCAATGTAGTAAACGCCCAGAAGGGGAATCAGAACAACCAAGGCTTTCACACTTCCTTTTCTACAAACAAATATATAAAGTGTTCCACCATTAGATAATTGGCTCTTAATTGTAAACAAGTTTTTGTCAGAACTTAAGGGTTTTCTATGTGCCGAATCTTTCATTATTTTTACTAATATAATTTATGCATTTATTTATTTTATGATTACTCAATAACATGTAAAAACAGCAGCTCCTAAAATGGAGCTTTAGTATAATCTCTGCTTGCTTACAGTGTTTGCAGATCATCATGGGAGCTTTGAGCTTTCAACTTTATCACAATCACCCGTAATATATTGGCTAGGAACAGCACATTAACCTAAACGTTAGATCACATTGTCTAGTTAAGATTTAGCTCTGGTAGTGCTCAAGAGTTTCAAAAACAGACCAATAAGTTAAAATTTGGCATGGCTTCCATCACGCAAATTCGAAGATACGAATTTTCAAAAAGATGACTACGGGAAACAGTTTCAACTTCGATTTTGTTAAAAAGTTGACTTTGAGGTTTATGTCATCACTGAGTGCGAATCTGAGATCCGTTCAGCTTCTTGCTCCCGCAGTAAATGCTTAGGCGTAGCTAACATTTTTGGCTACTAACTTAAAGAACAGTTGGCTCTAAAATCGCACTTCAGAGTAGTTTGGCAATATACTGCTTTTCAATAGAATTGGAGACAAACCGTTTCCGGCTCCCTGTTCCACTTTCTTGAAATCGAAAAATTCTGCGATATATACCTACCAAATTGGTCGATTGGTCAGTTTTTAAAAACATTAAGCACTATGGAGTGGGATGATCAAGACAAGACACCAATTATAAATTAGGTTAAACTACTTTACTGCTATATATACTGTATAAGATAATATTACTTTATTACTTTACAATATTGCTAAGTTCGCACTAAAGGTATAGGTAGGTATCTGTTGCACGCAGTACAGAGGTACAAAGGTACAGTAGGTACAAAAAATGTTCAGGGGGGGCGGTTTTGACCGAGGACTTTTGAAGGGGGGGGGGGGTACAATTTTCTATTTTTGCGTAACGATTACATGCACACTTTATATTATATATATAAATATATATATATATATATATATATACATATATATATATATATATATATATATACGCATATATACTGCAATTTGTCCTATTAATTCAAAAATCTTCTATGGTTCGTGTTTCGACTTGTTACAATTGAAAGCGACACCCTAAGCCCCAAACGGGGGGTCTGGGGGGCCGAGCCCCCCAGAAGTTGAGAAAATTTTTAAATTTCGCAATAAAACGCCATTGAAACATTGAATTCTTTATAAATGATTTATCAATTGACTAACAACATTTAGTACTTGCTATTTGCAATTTATTTGCCCGAAAACTGAAACCATTAGGAATAGGATGCTCCCATTATGTAAGAACTGCGTATTCTGATGATATCAACCAATTATGCCAAGGCTGATGATGTTGGGAATAACGCTGATAACAGCAAAACTGCAAAGCAACTTATATATACAAACATTTGTTAGCATGCTTAATGAAAAATAATAATTTTGATAATCTAAATAGCCAAAATTCGCGCCGGAGGCGCGAAATTTTTTTAATTGTGTAGAAAATGCATCAATGTTGGTTGAGCTAATTTGAAGCATTAATGTATAATTTGTGTAGGCTTCTAATAAAATTGAAAGCCCGCGGGCGTAAAATTTTTCTTTTGCCCAATTCTTCAGGGGGGCAAGGCCATTATTTCGGGGAGGGCGGCCGCCCCCCCCGCCCCCCCCCCGTATCTACGCTAGTGGTTGCACGCACATCAAATCGACTTTCTACTTACAATCAAGAAGAAAGCATTGGCGGCCATACAGATCCATTGAAACGGAGAAACGGGCAAAGTCCAGCATCTGAAACAAATTAAATGGATGCTATTTTGCACGTAATTTTTAATTTTTAATTTTAAAAAATAAAAAACAACTTCTAAAATTTGTATGAGACTAGTAGCAGCTACGGCTGCTGAAGTCCAGTAACTTACAGATTCAGTTGATCTGGCACAACAATGCATTGGGAACGAAGGATCACATAAATCTTTATGAGAATCAATGGTACAACTAGAACACAGAATACAATGAGTTTAATCCGGTGAATAGTCATTAACAAACTATGGTACGACCAAAAAATGTGTGTACAAACTTCGACCGTTTATAGCAGATTAACCCCAACAATGTATATATTTTTAGAATCCTCAGGAACCCGAGATTTCGAAAATCCGGACAAATCCGGAATTCCGAGTTTTATTCACGGAAAATCCACAATTTTTTAGTTTTTCGCCCAATTTTTATCGCAATCAAAATTTTGTTTTGACGGTCGATAGAGCTGGTTCCGCTGCATATTTTTGCTCTTACAAGTTTTTCACGAAAATAAACCCAATTTCCGGAATTCCGGGTTTTCAAAATTTCCGGATTTTAAAAATTTTCTCCAATACCCACAAGATGGGTATCATTCGAAAGCTCTTGATGAGCTGAACAAATCTTGTAATAGAACCAGCTCGCAGGAATGTTGTGTACATTTTGTGTGTACATTGTGTAACAATTGTGTACATGTTAAAGAGTTCATTCTATTACAAAAGTTGTTCTGCTCGATAAGAGCTTTCGAATGATACCCATCTTGTGGGTATTGGAGAAAATTTTTAAAATCCGGAAATTTTGAAAACCCGGAGTTCCGGAAATTGGGTTCATTTTCGTGAAAAACTTGTAAGAGCAAAAATATGCAGCGGACCCAGCTCTATTCGACGGTCAAAACAAAATTTTGATTGCGATAAAAATTGGGCGAAAAACTAAAAATTTTTGATTTTCCGTGAATGAAACCCGGAACTCCGGATTTTTCCGGATTTTCGAAATCTCGAGTTCCTGAGGATTCTAAAAATATATACATTGTTGGGGTTTACTCCAAAAGTTAATCTGCTATAAACGGTCGAAGTTTGTACACACGTTTTTTGGTCGTATATATACTATAGCAAACTTTTCTCATTGACCGATCACACAAATCAATCCTGTCTTGGAAGATCCAATTGGTTAAAACACAAAAGCTTAAAATTACATTCCATACTTTTTGTAAACTCTTCATTTATTGCTACGCTTACTCCATCCAATAATGTACATGAAGATTAAAAGCTTTCTTTCATTCACAAATGTCCAGACCAAAACAGTATGCAGGTAAAGACCCTCGCAAAACATCCAGGCATAATTGCAAATAATGAAATATGTTGAACAGACAGTCAGAAATCTGCACCAAATCTGAAATTAAAAATACGGAAACAAACAAGTGGCAGAGTTTAGGGCCTAGTTTGTCTAGAGTTTGTCTACAGATGTTTGGGCACAGAAGGTGCTGTGTTTTCCTTCATTTCACATTAATTTTTACAGTTCAGTACAACTATAAAGTAGACCAAACGAATAGTATGTAACTAGACCATTGTTCTCACACTGTCTGATCAGATTCACAAATTTCTGTTATATATTGTTTAAAAAGCCAGGAATGAGGATTTTACAAATTCCAAAAAATACAAAATTATTTACGGGATTTTGTTCTTGAACCTGCTCGTGGGCGGATACCATAAGATGAAGCACTGAGGCAATGTTACTGAGGATGAAAGAAGCGAACAGATGCTTGTGAACGCTCACTTTTGGACAACGAAGCGACCTAGAAGAAGCAGAGTACTTTATCCTTAACAGCTGACACTGACAGTAGATTTGATTTTCATTATTTCAAAATTTAAAAAAAACAGTGTATAACCAAAAGTGCAATTTTTGGACTCTAACAATATATATTAAGTATTGTGATTGCAATTTATCGGGGGAATGAGAACCATATACGTACTTTAACGATGCATATAGCAATAAGCCAAGAGTCAGGCCAATTATGGAAGTAACATATCCGCTAATGTAGACATAACGAACTGCTTGTTGAATCTAAAATGATAATAATCAGTTCAGTCTGACTTCGCACTGTTCGTTTTCCGTTTAAGCTAACATCGTGAGTTATTCCTCTGCCCGAAATATGATAGTATAGAAACCGAGATAGGTCTACCATTAAGGATGGGACCTCCCCATTGTGAAAGTAAAAACATTGGGCTCTATTGATCAATCGATCGATTTACTTTGCTGAAAAATGAACGATTTTCGACAGAAGCATTTTTGTTTTAATAAGTGGAATAATTTTCCTCTTTACTGTGCCTTCCACTAGTTGATTAAGACAATTAATTTATTAACAATATTAAGACAAACTAAAACTAACTAACTCCAAATCAAATTCAACTCAATTATTAAACTGACCTGTATATAATCCAGATCAACGCATCCTCTGTAGTCAGCCCAATAAGTTCCAATTTCATTTTGCCACCATGTGCCATTAATGGTACAGTATCTGGTAGCTTTATCTAAAGAAAGCCGATAATTAATAGATTGGAAATATTTGACTAACATAAATACAATTTAGCAAGTAAATCAGTAAAAACTGATTATTAATTAGAAGAGTACGTTGTGCTTGCAAAGCTTTATGGCAATTTATCCGATATTTAAACACATTTGAACACATACATCGGCTCAACTTTATAAATTTTAAACAGTACTGGTTGGAGCAAATGGTTTCACCTTTAACTACATACCTTCTTTCTACACTATCTCAGAAATCATTTACGTACGTAAAATACTAGAACTGGCGTCTGTGTGCTAGTGTATATGGAAAGTAACGACTGTGCATATGTACTTGAGGTCATGAAACCAGGTATGGGAGGACAGCCCATCTTCTGTAGAGTATTTGCTGGAGTATGATTCCAACACAACCAGTCATCAAAGAATCCGGGACACCAACCTACACATAAAAGAAAGTGACCAGATTATGTAAATATGTATGTATGTATATCTTAAATGTGTTCTCGAATTTCTGAAAAAGAGGCAAATATGCAAAGAAAACTCCAGTTCAGAGCTCCAGAGTCCAGAGTTTTTTGTTAGGAACTTGGTTTGACCGTTGGTTTGCGTGCTCGTATTTGTTTTTCTGACTGCAAGTCAGTAATTCTCCTTCCTTTATACATAAACAACTGAAAATGTTCAGTCTAGTGCAAAAACTTAATTAAGCTTCCTTCAACCCTGACATTTTAGCATATAGATACAAGATGCAATTAATCCAGTAGAGCAAGACCATGAAATCATGCTGAATTTGTAACTCACCGTCCGGGGCGGGTCCAAGTTTAGCCAGCTTCCGAATACATAATTCGGTTTCATTTTGTTCCAAGAATACGTGATCGGGAGAGTAGCATTTCATTTTCCAGAAGCCTGTAGATTAGCACCAACCGGGATCGGTCCCGTGTGTAATTCGGTTATTAATAATAAACTGGACAAACGAGGCTCAAACTAAATTAGACGGCAGTCAAAAATAAGTATATGGATATATAATGTAACTAGACAGTTTTGGCAGAATAGTGATTAATGGGCTTAGGATACATTGCGTTCTGAAACATGCAAAAAATGTCACAATAATAAGACAAAAAGTTCTTCCCAAAGCATTAAGCCTTCAGTAGCCTGAGATATAGACTTGAGAAATCTACAAATCTCTTGAGTGAACTCCTAAGAGAAAATTGGCAGGTGATTTTCTTCTTTGTCAAACCGATACAACAGAAAGGAGTGGTTTTTAAGTTCATTGTAATCATCTCATATATTAATATTAATTCACAGCTACACCCACTCCCCACTCAAACTTTTTCCATGGGTTCTTTGAAGTTTTGAATATAGAAAACAGGAGGGTCCATGGTTCTGTTATTAATGAGAGAATAAGCAGCGCTTTCGTTTCGTTTGCAAACGCGCAGGGCTTATTAAGGTATGTCATCAAACCTCTGGAAAAGTAATCACATTTTCTAAAACTTGTCCTAAACGACTCGGAACAGTTAAGAGCCAGTGAGATTGCAAAGACTATCATCCAGTGAGTAGGAATAAAATGAAATTTGAACATGGATCATAAAAGATTGGAAACCTAAGAATCGAATTGAATGGATCTGATCTACGACTTCGTGAAGAGTAGCTGCTTTAAAAGTTAAGTTTAGAATTTAATGTAATTGGTGTAATCAGTTAACTAAGGGGTCATTTGTATCGATCGGATTTCGTGGTCGTTCTTATCTAAAACGTGAAGTAATAACAAACCTACTTTGGTTGGAAGGTCGCTCATGGCCAAGTTTGAATTTAGATTTTATAACTTTATAGAAGTTTTAGATTTTATAACTTTATAGAAGTTAATCCGCTTCAAGTTAACACTTTTGCACAAACAGAGTGTCTGAAATGTGGCCATTGGGATGTAGGAAATTGTTGAAGTTGGTACCCGTGTGTAGACCTGGTTTAAGCCGGAGTCGGGCAATTTAATTAATAGTCAGCTTATAGTAGAATTAGCAAACTAATTAAATTGACAGTCAGACGTTGATTCTATGTATAATCTCGATGTTTTCAGTAATCCCAAGATACTGCGCTTTATTTTGTTGTGTATAGATGTGCAAATCCACTGGGATTAACCGACAGGGACGCAGTGACCCCTCCTGCGCCAGGGGTTATCAGGCGCAGACGAAGTTACCTGTGGACCGGACCACTGGAGGTTTCCCCCTATCACCATGCCGTAATCAGTGCCACAGCTAAGTTGTATTTGTGTAACCTGCTCTGTTAATTAGCTGTTAAGTTAAACTATCTCAGGGGTAGACCAATGTAGGATAAATGTTTGACTCAAGGCTTGGGGGTGAAAAAGGTCCCCTGGGTCTTGTGTCAAACGATTTGAAATTGCAAATTAATGCAAATAGTTTATTATATTTTGCATAAAGAAAGATAAGCACAATTTGTACCGAGATGTTACAACTCAACGGTTAAAACTAATTTTACAACTTTTGTGAGGGGACACCCTCCTAACAGACCGTATATTTCCTACTATCCTGTCTCAGTGCTCGCTATCCCTCCGACTCCATTTCTGCAGCTACTTTTCCCCCTTTTGCCTTTCGAGCGGGCTTTCAGTTTAGTTTTTCAGCCTACCTAGTTGCTATTGCCATGCGGGGGGCAGCTGCATTCGGAAAAACGAATGTAGTTGCCTTGGGAGTGACTGAAATAACCGCACGGTAGCTTGCTCGGGGATCACGTTTTCTGTCCGTGATCTTCTCCTCTCCGCCTCTCGACTGCGGTCTGCGGGGAGGACCACTTACGGGCCGCAGTGCGTGCCTAATAGTGGTGGGCCACTTGCAAAAAAAGATTGAAATCAAGCTGGACATACTACCGCAAACACGCACGCTGTAAAATACATTTTTAAGCAAACGTTATTCTGAAGTCCGGGCTGAGCAAGCTTGTACAACATGTTTAGATTTTGTGTAGCAGAACTGCACCAGACAGCCAATCAAGAATCAGTATAATTTGATTGACCAGTTCATACCTCTGTCTTTGTAAAGTCATGCCAAATAAGGGAGGGTGCCCCGACCACAAATGGATACCTATTTCGACAATAACTTTAAGCTACGAAAAATGTCCTTTGTCATTCTTTTCTAGTGAGAAGGGTATATATATTTCCTTCACAAATGGATGAAGCATGGTGTTTCGAACCCCTCACTCTTTAAAGGGGGATTGGCGAGTCGACCAAGCACCGCCACAAACTAAAACATCTTGTGTTGGTCAAGAGTGCATGAATTTACTTTTTCGAATGTTACAAGGTTTGGACGGAATAGAACTGTATTCTCCTGAAAGTAGTTATAAAATAGAATCGAGGGCTCTGAATAAGGTAGATGTTTGATTAGAACCAAGCGAATGTTCTTGATTATCTAAATAAGACATTTATGAATAGGTTTGTCCTGTAAAATTTATTGACATTGATTGCTTTGTTACCAGAAGCAATAAAATAAAAGCTCCTTTTGCTGTGCAGCCGCAAATGCCAAATTTAACGCCATAAACAAAGCGAATTATTGTCATAAATTTTAAAAAGACTCTGTTTAGACCCAAAAAACTGCAAGTTTACATATGGCTTTCTCCCTTGTCAGCTGATTAATTGTCCGATAAGTCGGAACTTTTGCCATTAAGGAACCCTTCAAGGTATTTCTTTTGGACACCCACAAAATTTAGGAAGTAATCCAATGTGCTAATGGTGCCGTAAGAAAAGACTGCTTAGTGCGCTTAGTCCTTGTTTCTTAAATTTACAGCTTAGTCTAGCAAATGACGCTTGTAGTAACCTCAAAACCCTCGTAAGGTGTTTACGACGGTTTCCAAATCAAAACATATTGTCAATAGGTTACATGATATAACATAAGGATATAGTAACCGATGGCAGAAAGCAGATAATCCTTTTTAGATTGACAGTTTGACAGTTTGATAGCTATAGTACTACCTAAAACAACAAAACTAAATCCGAAGCAACTAGCACGAATCCTGACTTAATTAATTATCCAGTGTAAGAAGTGGGCTTACGTTTTAGTTTACCCTTCCTACTCGGTGATATGAAAATAAAAACCTCAACCATCATTCATCAGTCAAATAAAAACCATTCTGCTGTACCTACTCTAAAGTACCAGTTGATGCCTAGGTGTTTTAACTGATTAGATTTGGAGTGAAGCCAGCCATAGAAGGCCATCTTCGCAACGGGAAGGGGAATATCCTAAATTGGAGTATCCCATTTGGGATCCTCTTCAATTCAATAATATTGAAGAAGACAAGTCAGGACCCCAGGATAGCAACATTATTGAGATTAAATAAGAGCAAACTCCCCCAGCCAAGACTATGAACTTTTTGATGTTCAATGCTTGCTAGGCTTGATTGCTACGTCAACCAATCTATTAGAAAGAAATTAAAAATGTATAAACAAGAAATTTTCGGCAACAACCCTGCTGTGAATTTAATTGGATCCAGTGAAAAGTTGGACAGCAACTTCCCTAAATGGCTTTAAAACTGTTTCATCACGCTTGCGCTGAGGTATTGTTAGTATTTTTCAAGGACCAACAACTGTGTTACATGTAAAATTAAAATCAAAAATATTAAATTACTTAATTTGGTCCATTTCAACAGACGTTTACCCTTCAACAAATCAAAGTTGCAAAATTGAGGTAAATGACATATATTGCCTTGAATGTCACTTTTTCGAGTTCGGTCAAATACTTGGGATTCTCTTGCTACAAACCCTATTAGGTGTCTCCCTTAATCTCAGTTTGAAACTAACAGCTGTTTCAAGATTACTAACATCTGTAAAAGCGTCGGGTGAGGCTAAAAATGGAGGGGAATACTCTGTGAAAAACTTCGGCTTCTCCTTAGGACAGATTAGTTTCTTTAATAACTGGCACTGCTTAAACTGAGATAATTAAAGGAATAAAAACTTTAGATAGCTAAAAGCACTAGGTTTTCTTTCCATTGACCAAAAGCAACCTTCGTGCGAAATCCAATTTTCTAAATTAACGAAAACTCAGCTGATTTTTAGGATAAACCTATATTTATTAATAAATAAATACGTATATAGCTAGATTATTTAGGTTATTTCTGAACTCATCAGTTTTGACCATGTCATTAAAGATGACATCAATAAAACGATAATTAAAAAGGAGGGTACACAGCTTGCTTCATCTTCTCTTTTGGATACAAAGAAGGTGATAATTTAAAACCATTGAATAAAGCAAAAACCTTGATAATAAACTTCAAGAGAAGATTATTTAATTTTACAGTTCATCAGCCTCTAGTCAGTATGCCACCATACAAAATTTTAAAGCTACTGATCAAAAAATCATAAGTTAGGGCTTGGGGGAAGCGCAGGACATCCAGGATTAGTGGTTTATCTCTCTCTCCTACATTACATCTAAACCCAATACTCGTGATTTCACCTGATGATACTTCGGGGATTGTGCCACAGCTTTACGTTAATTCACGATGTAATGTCAAATCCTAAAAGCTAGTAAATAAATACTGCAACCCCCTTCCATGGTCGTACATTAGTCGTCATCCCATTCTCAGTTCCTCCTCCGACCTCGCCTTTTTGAACCTATGACTGCCGGTAAACAATTGGTTTCAAACAAGTCTCTGTTTTTCTCATGTACAGTGTCTCATGCTTGTTCCATCGTTTGGACGCTTGAACCTGTAAAGAAAGGTAACAAATTTCTTCATTATTTGTTATGTATCTATTATTCGTGCCCCTTCAATCGTTCGGGCAGAAAACAATATCTTCCACACCACTGATTTTAGTAATTAATAACAAAACACTGACATAAGCAGCCTAATAAAAAATCTTCTGTTGCATGCGTAAGCTTAAGTTCATAGTCTAGAGGCCTGCATTACGGCCCGCGGCCCGGCCCGGTCCGGCCCAGCCCGGCCCGCGGGCCGGGCCGAGCGGGCCGACGGCCAAAGTTCACGGGCCGGGCCGGGCCGCGGGCCGAAGCTCACGGGCCGGGCCGGGCTACGGGCCGTGTTTCCGGCCTGCTCCCATTATTTTTGCGAGATTTTACTAATGAAAAATAACTCAAATGTTTACCTTCAAAGATTTTTGTGCTTTTTGATCATATTTCGTGCACATTAACACTTCTTTTCAGGAATTAGTTTCAGCATTTTCATTTCATAATGTTATATACTGTGTATTCTGTTTCAATTAAATAGTCGATTAAATTGTTAAATTAACGCTGGATATCCTTCAAATTTTAGCGTTATATATTTGTATAATCAGTAATGCTTATGCTCATTTTTTGATTCGTGAAAAGATACTCAAGTATTAAGTCCAGTTCACACTAGGCAACTTTGGAGCAAGTTCGTTGCCGCAACGTCAGTTCCCACACGAAAAAGTTGCAGCAACTTGCACAAATAGTTGATTCAGCTAGTTGAAGCAACAACAACATATGCAGGAATTCTAGCGCGCCTATTTTTATAATTTGAATCGACCAATCAACGTGTTACTTGCCGCTAGAAATCGCCCAATCGCCCGATTGCGGCAGCTTGGTTGCGACAACTTTTTTCTCAGTACATTCACATTGGGCAACTTTTGAGCAAATTGGTTGAAGCAACCAAGTTGTTTCAACTACGTTGTCCCAAAGTTGCCTAGTGTGAACTGGCCTTTATCGTTTCAAATGTTGTCCAGCATAACCCTGTGGTTCATAACATTCAAAACAGCACTTCTAACTGTTTAAATTTGGAAAACGCGATTTAAATTCTTAATTGCAAAAGTTTATGCTCAAAATTAATGTAAAATCTCTCAATTCATTGACGTAATTTTTGCGGGTACAACATAGAGACTTCAAACTGAATTTCAATGTATAATAAATTTGGAATTTTTTGAAATTTTGCATTTTCTGAAAGAATAAAAAATTGCCCGGGCCGGGCCGGGCGGGCCGAAAAATTTGACGGGCCGGGCCGAGCGGGCCGAAACCTTTCACGGGCCGGGCCGGGCGGGCCGAGAAAAATTTTTCACGGGCCGGGCCGGGCCGGGCCGTAAAAATTCGGCCCGTGCAGGTCTAGACATCTCCGAAGCCTAGTATCAAAATGCTGCTTATTGAAAACATAGGACATGGAAAGCTATATCTTACCTAAAACCTGCGTACAAATCACATTACTTAACGCCAGAAAAAAATGGGCAAGAAAGTAACAAAAAGATCGACCTGCGTCAGTGCTAAATTCAACACTTCAGCGGCACCAAATAGCTACATATGCACAGCTATATCGCAGCGCTTAACCAAATAGCTCCTATTGAGACCCCCTATTGTAGCGTCTAACTAGTAAAGCAAAGGCAAAAAACAACTTGGCCTGTTAATATTTACCACTTAGGGCCTGCCGCTAAAATCTGTTAGTCAAACGAGCTGGTTTGACAGAAAAGTGCCCGAATAAGTCCAAAGTAAATAGAAAGACTCTAAAGCAGACCTCCCCCTTTTTTGTTTCAGCAATATTCTTCAGGTTATCAAGTGGTTGTTTTAGCCTTCCCCTTTCTCTTTACTAATTTCTGTTTCTAGACTGTCTGAACTGAAGACATGAACTGTTATGATCAACATGATCAGTTAATTGAGTTAACCAACTTAACTTGGCCAGAGGCCAAACAAGTTCGTATCTACTAAAACTCAGGCCTCAGTGCTCAGAAAGAAGTGAAGGTTTTGCTGAATGAACTCTTTTTGTAAGCTGAACGCGAACCTAGCCAGTGTTTTCTGCTGTTAATGTGCACCAACCCTGTCCAGACCGGCTGGCTAGTCGCCAGTAGGAAACCGACAGGCCCAGATTCACAATGGGCCGGGTGGCCGGCCCATCGAATACGACTTGGCCGGACGGCCAGTGACAGTTTTTGCGGCCTATCGTCTTATACTCTTGCTTATATTGGTGGAGGTTTAAGTGTTGCTCTCCGAATATTACGTTTTGTATTGACTGGTTAGTGCGATACGCACTAAAAGGCCAGCCCAAAAAGCTTCCCAGAATTTAGCAAGAAAGGTTACAGCAAGGAGTCCATAAAATTATTATCTACCGTCCATTAACATAGGATTAAATCCTGGGGTGTCCCCAAAAATGTTGATGGGGCTTGTATACCTTGCACCGAATTTTACGAGAGGGCCTGTCATCAATGAACGTAAGCTGTCACAAAAGCTATACGTTAACAACAATAAAAATCAGCAATTTTTATAAAAGTTTCAACAAAAACAGTCTTTCGAGAAAATTCAGGATTTTAGGCTAATTCTCATGAAAAATCACCTAAATTTATTTTCGGCTAAGCAAGAAATTTTTAAATTGTTGTAAAAATGCATTTTCCGGCCATTTTTGCTTTCCCTTTGTCCAAGTTTTTCCTACACCTTAGGTTCCCTGACGTCGATAAACTTTGTACCTTGTGTACTTTGTTCACTTGCCACACTTTGAGTTACATATTATACATAACTTTGGATAATACTCTCGGTAATGCTAAAGTAAATTTTACAGCAATTGTACTATCACATGCAAATTCAACAGGTTACACGATCACTTCCTAAACTTCTGTACAGAACAAATTTTTCTCTAACTCGGCAAAGGACTGGCTTATTCACGTCAAATTGTTCGCATAGCACTTCTCTTTTGCGGTAAGGAATTAATTTTTAATCAGACGGACTTATTGGGAGTCTCTGCTTTTGCTATGAAATCAAATCATTTATGGGATGAAAAGGATCCTCTTGAATTTCTTCAATTCCTCGGTTTAAGAAGCTGATTAATCATCAAGAAGAACAGGAACAAAGCTCAGTCAGATTTAGTCAGTCAGGCAAAAGGATTTACCTTAAAATGAGAAACGGCGATCAAAACAGAAACTAGGTTAAGGAACCTCTTACAGTCCGAGGCCTTCGGAGACCTCAAGATCCCTTTTTTCGCAAATACATTCTATAATCTACATGGATTCAATTTTGCAAAAATATTACAAATATCGAGAACCTGAAAAACGAGTAGTTTCTTGCAGAGAAGGGCGCTGAAGAATGTTAAAGAAAGTGACCCCTGGAGAGAACTCCAACCTACAGAAGGTTATAGGGTGCCGGTGCTTATCTCCGGATTCACAGCCCGAAGCCAGGAGCGACAACTCTAATGTTGACTACATCTGTGGAAGGGGGGCCAGCCCTTCATTAGGCATTACGCCAGAACACAGACTCCTGTTACCTTCCCACCGCAGTGGTACCCATTTACCGACCAGTTAAGGATAGACAGCTGGGTTGGCTGGAGCCCACGGCGAACCGATATGTGCTTAGTCCCTTGCTCAAGGGGATTTGCGAAAGCCTTATGGCAGCGGGGGTTCGAACCTAGGACCGTCAGATCTTTAGTCAAACACCTTACCACTCGGCCATTGCGGCACATTGAACGTTGAACTGAAGAATGTTGACAAAAATTACACATTTTTGATTTGACCAAAGTTTTAATTTGGACCGAAATTTTAAGGGGTCTACTTCAGAATGAAAAAGTTCCTACATTTCCAAACATTTGGACGAAAATTTCCGAAAAATGTCGTAGATCCTGTAGCTAGATTAATTTGTTTGGTTCAAGTTGGAAAAAACGTTAAAGTTAGCATGAACACTTGAAAAATGTGTCAATAAAACTTTAATTGCCCACAGAGTCACAGGCATCTCTGACTGAAGTGGCATCTCACCGACTGACAAAACTATTTCGGTGAGCATTGTAAAAGGCTATTGTTTAAAAACAAAACAGAAAAATTTGAACACTAAAAATTTAAATTGTTTTTCTATTGACTAGGTATATATACTTTGGAATCCATTTTACCGTAGTTATGGCTAGTCAGCTTTCAGGTTATATGGTATCCTATTGTCACTTGGGATAAAAATTTTAGAACTTTATGTTATTAATATATGTCGATATGATAGTTTCAGATTTCAGATATATATGTTACGTACAAAACCCGAAATCGTACAAAACTAGTTTTGTATGGGTCATTTTTGTACAAAACTAGTTTTGTATGGCCTCCCTCGTACAATTCTAGTTTTGTATAGCCTCCCTCGTACAATTCTAGTTTTGTATGTCTGTGACCGTACAATTCTAGTTTTGGACGTATATACAAAACTGTTTCAATAAGATTTGGCAACCATTTATTCATTACTATTCAAGTTCGTGCATAATTTTAAGCACTAAAGTTTTAAGACTTAATTCCTAATGGAAGGCTATTCGGTCGATAAAAAATTAGTATTTCAGATACCAAATTGCAACTAAAGCTAACCTCGTCAGAACTTTAAAGATTTAGAAAGATTTAATGATTAGAAAGAAAGATAGTAATAAATAAATAATGGTTGCTAAATCTTACTGAAACAGTTTTGTACGTCCAAAACTAGAATTATACGGTCACTGCCATACAAAACTAGAATTGTACGAGGGAGGTCATACAAAGCTAGAATTGCACGGGAGATGCCATACAAAACAAGAATTGTACGAGGGAGGCCATACAAAACTAGTTTTGTACAAAATGACCCGTACAAAACTAGTTTTGTACGATTTCGGGTTTTGTATGTAACATATATACCATTTAAAGTGGTGATTCCTTTTGGTCACGTAAAGTTTGCACCATATTACTCATTCATTACTTGGAGTTAAGAAGCCATTTTTATATCAAAATGCAGATTGACATTTTCTTTTTTAATGCATGCCATGAAACTAATCTTGCTTTTCTAAAATATTTTTAACACATTTTAGAAGAAGTATAATTTTTCAGATTTTTTGCAGACTCAAGTAAATTTTTTCGAGAGACATCCATCGGTTATATCATTCGATACCTCCAATTGGGGACGATTTTTTTATTTATGGTGACATTGCTCTTCGTTATAGAGAAATTACCTGGAATGGTGCTTAACCTGTATTTTGCCTACATCTTCCAAATTTGGCAAGCGATTACTTTAGCTAGAAAACAGTAATCAGGGCAACTGAAAAAACGTCCCTGGGTATATTTGAATGTATGAAGTAGCAGCCCTCCAGCTTGCATGGTGAGTGCTCCACAATCTTTGGAAAAAATCGGCCGTGTTTTTGCAAAAACTACAGTTTTCATGATAGCAGCCTACGGGATAGCTGTTGGAAGATGATCATGCGTTGGATAATTAGCCCATACGAAACCTTCAGATCGACGCCCTTAAGTTTGATTTTACAGTTTGCATATATAGTTCGAGAAAAGATGGATTATCTGATTTCTGCAAAAATGCGTTTTTGACGCCAAAACAAGAAAATCAACTATATCTCACGGTAGAGAAAAGCTAGAAAGAGATCTTTCGAATGAATACAGTCATAACTGTATAGCTGCTGCCAAACATTCAGAAATGCGAAAAACCGCCCTAACTAGAAATCTCAAAGTTTTGAATCGGGATTGCGCGGAGGGTGTTATTAGAACGCGAAAAGAACGTATTTTGGAAAGTTTCGCCAAATTTCATCTTGATTTACGCCGACAACAAATAATATGTGCCCAAAAGGAATCACCACATTAAGACAGTTAGGCCTATACATATCCTGCGCCCATAATGTCATAATGTCGGTCGAGTATATACTCTTGATATTACTGAATATTAGCATTATTGAATATAACATTGTACAGCACCTCCTCTAATTTCTAACAAATACATAACATATACTACATACAACAACATAGCATAACTTTTCTAAGGTATTTTACTAATATTTTATTTGGGATATTTTCTCACAGAATGTCGGGTACTGTATAAAAGTTCTACTGGAATACAATACAACAAAAATAAAAGTTAATCCAAATGAAACAGAAGCTAAAGCTCACCTTACCGGAAAATAACAATTCACATATGCTGTGCAAAAATTTGAAAACGGTAAATGAACCAACAGGACTTCGTATTTAATGTTTCAAGTAAGTTAAAGTTGAACAATTTCTGTTTGCCAAAAGACCTGATCAAATAAAATGAAATTGAAAACTTCAGGCAAATACCGCACCAGAAAGTAAGTAGGAAGAAAATTTTGTTTGCTTAACTTTACCGAACAGAGACCAGCCCTTAGAGCTTTCAGACTTTTCCAAGTTCAAACTTTATGATCCTTCAAATTCCTACGTACATACGTCAATAGTCCTGAATTGACTATCCCAAAAGAACTCAACTTTCCTTGAGTGGTCAACGAAAATAAGGTAATTTTGAAAAAAAATTGTAGCATAGTCTCAGCATGGCCGAGCCTAAAATTGCCTATAAATCTCTGCTTCTAATGGATAGGCTGAAACAGCAAGAATTTTAAGAATACAAATAAAAGAACGGAAGGGAGCAATATTATTCAGAGTTCCGAAAAGGCTTAATCTCAGAAAAGTCGGACATAAAACTAGGTGTGCTTTTAGCCATGGAAACCATTTCCTTAATTAACCATTTCCAAAGCGAGATTATGTGGGCAGAACAATTCAAGTGCTACATTAGCAAAATCAGAAGCAAGCCAAAGAAGGACAGCTATGCAGCTTTTGCTAATCCGAAGTTCAAACCTTCTGAAACACAACAAATCTTAATACTTAACCTTCTACTACAGTGAAACGTTATTAGTCATTCATTAGGACTTTTCATAAGCTCTTAATCTGACTTAGACGACAGATAAGCTACAGTAAACCGAGCCTTCATTAAAATCTTGAACTTCTACACTTCTAAACCAGACATATCGTTCCCAAGGGGACTTCCGAAAAGGCAAGACTTTATTAATCGTGTTTGTTACAAACAAAGACCTTCTAGCGGCCTTCAATCAGAACCGAAGAACTCTAAATTTCAAATATTTCAACAGCTGCATCCCCACAGACCATTGGAAATGGAAGCTGAGACAAACTCTTGGAGCGATTGTCTGGCTCTAATCTGCCAAAAAAGGTTAAACTTATTCTTCAAATTGAAGAAACTTAGCAGTACTGACGGGCCACAAGAAAGTTGGGCCAATCAGGCAGTCGATTCGACTTCCTCAACTGGACGAGAACTAATTGGACTTTAGGTTTGAGTTTTGTTTAGACACCCTTCATGGCAAACGGCCTTCTTGATGGTGAAATGGAGAAAGTAAAATAAACTTTGACAGGATACACCACACAAGGGCATTGCATAATTATCCAAAGCAAGTGACAGGAAGGAATCCTATTACTACAAAGAAATTGGTATTTGGCACAGCATAAAAGAAGCATTGGACGTTCAAGCGATTTCCTTAAATAGATCATAGAACGTAAAATTCTAGATGACAATTTTTATTAAAAGCTTTCCTAAAGTTTAAAAATCAGCCGAATGAGTATTAAGTGGCAACCCTCAGTCACAAATAACCTTATCAATTGTATGCTCCTGGAACTTGGACTTTGTATAGTTCTGTAAGACAGAAAAAGTCTAAGCTAGACTAAACTAAACTAAACTAAAGGTCAGTGTTAGATACAATTGAAAAATTGATTATGGCACCCGTAGCCCGCAGCATACTGTGATGAGTGAAAGTTTGTAAAACTCAGGTATTTAACTGGCGGCGGAACTTTTTCCAATGAACGTGGAGCAAGAGCTTCTGTTTCTAAAAGTTTGATAACATATGAAATCCAGAATTATTTCCAATTTCAAAATCTATCTCTAATTTCCTTAAATATTTGATGTGAAATACTGAAGACTGAAGAGGACATCAGTAATAAGATACAAGATAATAGACGAAAGAAAGAAAGTTGTCACTACAGCACCACAGACCCGATAAAATCGGGCCTGAGGTGGGGATCGAACCCACAACCTTCGGTTAACTAGACCGACGCTCTACCGATTGAGCCGGCCAGGCACGGTCGAATCAAGCTTAAGTTTGAATTCGTTCCCAAACTGTAGACACGCTTTTGAATGGGCATACAACCCTGCCAAAGACACACACCCCGCGAGACAAGCTCAAGCTGATAGGTAGTGCACGATGGCTGTAGAAAGATACAAGATAATAGACGAAAGAAAGAAAGTTGTAATAACCAGATTTCTGTAAGAGGGCATTGGATATTTTTTACATATTTCTGATAATCGATTTCTTTATAATACAATTGGTTGGTAGACACATTATAAGTTCATACAAATGAAAGAGCAGTTGTAACTGTATCCAAGATATGTGAAAAGGTTCAATCAAAACTCGAAACTGGGAAAGTAAGTGAATAATTCAATTATTCCATTTTAAATCTGCACTTAAATATTCTCTCTACACAAGAATTTCAGAAGTTCTGCATTTACCAGATTGAATGCGACAATCACAAGATACATTAACACAATAGGAACTTTTTAAAAGCTGTTTTGTTGCAACAAATCTCAGCAAAATTTTCTGTGAGAAAATGGAGCCTCTTATAAAAAGAGATGAAGAATATGGAAGGGAGACCTTCAGCACTGGAGAGGAACCTCAATAATCAGTTAGCCTGTTGACACGAACCGTCATTCAAAGACCCTAAAGAGGGGAGCTAATAATGAGGGACGAAGGCTTATTGAGAATTGAGGTGAGGAAATGCCTTCTCGTCCGCCCCCTTTGGGACGAATTGCTTTGAAGAGATAGAACTTTTCAAATATGAATGAAAATCAGACTGATTTGAAAACCCAATTCCCTCTTAAGCCTAAATACATCTGGTTAAATTTCTATTATAGGTGCATAATAAGGGCAGTGAATTTATCCAACCGATATTTATTAGTTCAAAATCACACACTACCAGACATCTGCGAAATTTTGGGAGTGGGGGTGAAGCGGCGGCCGACGGTCGCAGGAAAACCGGTTTTTCAGTAAATTTCGCAAAAAAACCCGATTCTGCAAAGGGGGAACGACTGCTTTGGGAGGAGCTCCCGAACGGGAGGCGTGAGACGTTTATACCCACGGCACACTACACTAAACAAAATCTTTTGAAATTATATATACTCCGTTTAATCAGGCCTAAAGCTGCATTCATAGTCGCAAACGCATAGGGACGCTCGTCGACGCCTCTGATTGTAACATGACATTTTAACCGTTTAAAATCAGTTGTAACGAATTCATGCTCACGAACGCATGCAGACGCATCCATACGCGCGTCGACGCGCGTCTGCTTGCGACAGGAACTATGAATGCACCTTTAATCATCGAACAGTCAGAAGAGGAAACGGCAGCCGTCTCATATATATGGCTAGTGGACAATGTCAAGCTTAGTTCTAAAGCAAAGGAGGCTGACCTCCATTTATATTAAAAACAGGCTATACTTGAACTTGACACCAATTTAATGGCAAAGAAAGAACCACAATCAACCCAAAATAGCTTCCACAACGCGACCTCTGACCCAAAAGAGCCACATGAGGAGACGCTGGACGAGGAAACCTACAGTTACAAACTCATCCCTCGAACGTTAAAAGAATGTGGAATAAATATCCAGTAAGTTTTTAGCCATTCCTATGGGTAAATTTACACAGCTGTTAATTTTGAAAAATTGAACTGATAAAACATAGAGTAAAAATCGCGGTAACAGTAGAAATTGAAAGGCACGGAATAACACCAAACACGAAAAGAATAATGTGCGGCGGGTTCCGACCAAATTTTTGCTGACACCGGAATTCCGTTCAAGTCACCAGTTTTTGCATGAATTAAAGTATAAATATAGAGTGGTATTAAAGAAAATGGGTTAGGTGAGAAAAGGGTAGACCAGCTGAGCCTTCCTCCATTATGGGAATATAAAGAAGAAATAATGCCATTATTTTCGGATTTTCATGAATAATTATTGAGAATAAGACAAGAAACGGGCTCAGCAAAAGGATAGGACTCAAGCAACATTGATTTATTCCTGCTGAAGAAACGTTTGGCACACAAAACTGGAACTGGGAATGGTTCCATTGAATATCTTTTCGAAGAAATAAAATAAGCCAAAGAACTAAATTCTATTCTACTATAATCGATAGATTTAACTGTGGATCATTTCATTGATGACAATATTGCAAATTAATCTACAGTAATTGCATGGATTGCAGTAAAGAAATGAATTAAGCAAAACTGAGCATTAAAGTCGGTTCAACAAGGCCGTTGTTTGCATCGGCTGAGTTTCTGACTGGCTGAAAGCTACTGTGGCAGGAGCGGGGTAAAAGAACAGAGAAACAGAGAAAATAATATAAAAATTTATCATTAAAAGGCAAAATCCGGAAATTTTGGCAACAAAAGAAATTTTCGTTGTTCCTTTTCTCCGCTCATCCTTTTAAATATTTCCGTTGGAGTATGAATCGGCATTTACTCTTCCTTCTTGAACGCTGAACAGGAAAATCGAAGATTTATAAACAGTAAAATAATGTAAAGTTGGGTACGGGAGTTAGTTACCAAAAAGCTAAATAGAAAAACAAGTTCAAAAACAAATCCTCAGTGACTTCGGAGGTCCTGAACAACCAAGAAGTGTTTCACAAAAACTTCAAGGCAAAGCATATATATGGCCTTTAGTAGAGTAAAGGGACTGAATGTGGGCCACCCTGCAAAGTGAATCAATAGAACTGTTTTTGAGTTTAGCAAGTTCGTTACTTCACGTGAAACAATTTTGTTTATATTCGCGGGAAGCTTGAAGCAATCTCCACCCATCTATCAAATAATTGGTTGATTTTGAGCCAGAAATAAGCTGATTGGCTATAGGTGGTTCACTTTGCACGTCTCCAAAAAGTGACCCACTTTCAGTCCCTTTACTATAATTAGTTCCACAAAATTTTTGGACAAGGATTTTGCTTGAAGTCGTTTCCAGAAAATCGGAGAGGACCTTTGGCTAACCGTAAAGTGTGAAGCGATCGTGGCACTGTTCAACGATACCTTGCTCTCAGCAAAGAAGACTCACCGTGGACTGCACCAAGAAAGCTGAAGAATAGCAGCAGAATAGCAGAATGTTAACTACTGGATTCCCATTCAAGAATCGGACTTAGCCTTCTGCTATTCCGCAGCTATTCTTAAACTTTTTTGGTGCAGTCCAAGGTTTGTCACGCAAGTATTATTTCTTCAGCCGTAGGAGTTTCATTCAGTGTTTCGATATCCAAATACAGCTTGCAGTCCAGCAAGAAAACAAATATAACTGAGTAAATTTCATAAAGTATTTATGCCTGTTTCTATCAGCTTGTAGGGAGGGATTTCCCTTCGCGCAGTTTTTTGCAATTCTCAATTTCGGGTGCTGAATGGAACCGTAATTTTGAACCTTAATGTACATTTAAACTATTGACGATTTCACTACATATGATATATTCCATTCATATTGTAAAACTAGCAAAATAGCCAAAACTTGTAATCTGATAACTAGTGCTGGGAGGGAACTCAGTGCCAAAAATCAGATTTTATTTAAATATCCGCGTGTCCCAGACTGATAAACAGCGAACCAACACCAAGCAAATGCTTGAAACTTCCATCTAGTGTTTGAGGCCGGCTGGAAAAAGACGGCTACCGGCCGGCAATGGTTTTGGAAGTCGTCGCTGCATACTTACACAAAAATTGTTAAAAATCCTGGTTTTAGTCTGCGCAGTACAGTCGGTGTACAAGTACACCTACATTTTTTCCATAAACATACCAAATACAATATCTTTTAAGCAGTCAGCATAGCTCCACTGCAAACTGCTCTAGGAACTAGAGGCTCACCGGCCGCAAGAAGTTTTCGGCCGGCTTCAAGCACTACTTCCATCCACTTTCATAAAGAATTGAAGCCGGTAGTGTTGTTATCTTAAAGATCCTCCGCCAATACTGAACTTATATACACCTCCTCTAACTCCTGGGAATATGTGCTTGACATTCCCTAATCAAGGCAACAGACACGAGGATTTAATAATTTAAACAATATTTACAAAAATAAATATAGATAGCAACACCTACACAACGTAACTTTGCAACAAACGATGATGGACAAACACTAAACAGGCAAAATAATTAGCTTCAATTTTTCCTGCAATATTCAACGATTGCGAAAACATCCAAAAGAGAACAAGCAAATTTCAAGCGCACTTTTTAGCAACTTTGTAGCTTACTAAGTAACTGCAGACTTGAACCAGAATGTAATAAATGGTCATGATTTGCACAATCACATAAAGACATCTCAAAGCAATTTGTAAACGTATATATATATATATATATATCGGGCAACACATACGTAAATCAGCTCCTTGCTTTGCAAAAATACGTTAAATTCTCAGCAATTAGCAAAGACCTTAAAAGTTGGAATCTGTGGAAAAAACCGATAATAATTTTATTGCCATTTGCTTCTCACTTGAAAGCAAATCAGCACTGCCAGTATTACGAAATTGAAATATTTCAAATCACAGACGATGTTGACCATTCACAGAAGTAGATTTCATGCGCAAAGACATTGAATTTGATTACGGGTAATGATAATTCAGGAAATTTTAATATCTCAATGGCAAGGTCAAAATTAGAAACTCAGGTTAGAATGGGCATTTTTGGTTATGAGTTCCACAGAGCACTTAATTTCTATCTGCACCGGAAAGAAAGTCACTGTCCGCAGAGTCTGTTTGTCTTAGATTAGATTTTATCTATTTACCCTCGAGCAAAAACGATCAGCAGAACAGAATACATAGAACTGTAACGGGTCCACTTTTATCACACAAAACAGACGTAATTATCACAACAATTAACTTCGAAATTATGAAGCTGCGACATCTAGAATATGAGCGAGACCATACATACAGGATAATTCCGAATACAGTTTCTGTTACTGGAAATATAACAATGCTGCATACAGGTATTTGTGATAATACTCAGCTCATTTTGCTATTTTCCTTACAACAGAACTAAACGTAACCCGCTTTATTAGTCAACGACAGCTTTTTAATTATCCTCCCATGTCATCGGGCCACACGGCAGTGTCCCAGAAATAGCGCGTGTAACTGACACTTAACGAGTTGGGCTGCAATTCTGAAACTTAGTGCGCTGAGTGATGAAGCACGCCGAAATGCTAGTAGAAAGTACCAACAGGCAAGCTAGCAGTACATACGCGTTCTTCTGCACTAGCCCGTATATACACATCGCAAAACGATATACAACATTTAAGGTGAAGTTCAAGTTTTTGCATCCAGCGGTATAGTACTGATAGATTTCTGATAGGGCTGATCTTCAAGGAGAGAAATCAAACGCTGACGCGCTCGCTTGCTGACATGCGTAGCAGTATTCAATAAACTGATCAGTTGCTTAGATGAATATTCCTATAACAACAATATACATAAACAACAAAACACAAATCACTGAACTGAACTGAATCAGATTAGAAACTAAAACATCAAAAAAGTTTTTCTCATGTTACGCTGTGGGGGGGAATGCCATCGACGGGAAGCGAGACCGGCAGAATAGGGAAACGCTTAGACATAAAATACATGGCGCGTGGTATACAATTCGGCTTTTGTTGTAGCGGAAAAATGCCGTTTCAGCGGGTAAAATGACAGAACCCAGCGTTGTGCGCCGAACAGGGAATCTACCCGGTAACTAAAATAATTGAAGCCAGCTTTGTACGCGAATAAAGTACTTTGTACCAGAATCTACTCTGCGACTAAAATAATTAAAAGCAGCTCTGTGAACCGAATAAAGAATCTACTCGGCGACTAAAATAATCTAAATTATTCCTATTCCTATTCACGCGAACTTTGGAAGAGCCTAGCATGCATGAAAACTTATGTGTATCAGGAACGTATGCAGAGATCTCAAAATCGTGGTATGAGAGCTAGTAGTAGAGACAGAGCTATGTAGGTGTGGATCGGTTATATATTATGATCATCCCATATTGAACTATTAATGAACCTTATAATATTATAATTTGTACCTGAAACACTTAGAAGCCGTTTTTTAATAAAATCAAAGTGAAAAGAGATGAAAAGAAATGGAAACAAAAAGAATTGTTGTCAGTGCAATATTGCAACAAGTTTTAAGGGAGGTGGGATACTTTATGTATATTTGGGTAATTTTACCAAAAAGGAACGAAAAGTAAAATAGTGCTGAGCTAAACTAAGATTTCCCCAGAGTACCGAGGTCTCCCGTCTGTTGGTGTGCTCATGAGGTAAAACGGACTCAGCCATTTAGTTGTCTTTAGATAATAAGTACGTCTGTTTGACTGCGCTTTTGTTGGAAAATCGGAAACCCGCACTGAGTTCCCTGGTTACATAAAGTGCGTTTTACTGCATCTTCTAGCTCAAGCATCGTCGAACAGAAATTACGTATTCGCTGTATTGTTGGCCTGTTTGCTGCTCAACAAGTATAAAAACAGAGTAAAGTAAACTGCTGAACGACGTCAATATATACTTGGGAGGGGATTTAACTTTTTGAAATGAGAAACCAGATTGGGGTTGGAGAGAATAGGGCGGACGGAGGGAATCCCCTATTCGACACACAGAGCTGGTTTCGATTATTTTAGTCGCCGAGTAGATTCCCTATTCGGTGCACAGAGCTGGTTTCGATTATTTTAATCGCCGAGCAGATTCCCTATTCGGCGCACAGAGCTGGTTTCTGTCGTTTTACCAGAGTATTTTTGCGCTTTAGTAGAAGCCGAATTGCATACCACGCACCATGCATTTTATATCTAAACGTTTCCCTATTTCACCGATTTGGTTGCCCGTCGAGGGCATCCCCCCAAGCTTCACGTACTTTTCCGCTGGAGAAAAAATCATGTCAGAAAAGTTCACATTATTTCTCACACAGTTAGCAAAGCAAAAAACCACTTCAACATACATACAGCCTTAGCTTATTTCTACTGGAGGAGGGGTGGTCTAGCATACTCGTATATTTATTATAGTAAAATTAGGTTACGTACCAACTTTTTATTTTCCTTTTCCGGAATTTATTGTATCTTTGCTTCTAAATTGTACATTAGAATCTGGTGGTCAGCCCCGAATTCGGCAACCTCCCCCACACCCGAGGAGCCCGTCCAGGAAATAATACCCCCATAAATTACAACCTCCCTACCATAACTCCAAACTTGCCAAAATGCCAAATGTTAATAAAGCTTACCAAATTTTTCAAAAAGTTTCCCGGCTTTCCGGATTTTTACGAAAATTTTCGCTATGTTAGCATAAAAATAGCCTAGAAGTAGTCGTGGTTTTTAGATTTTTTAGCCTTTACACAAGCTACTGGGCCCACTTTAGAGGAGTTCTCCAATGATAAAAGTGGTTCGTCTCACCATGGACTTCCATTTGGTACAAATTTTACCAGTTTTGGAAATTTTGATTTTTGGCCATTTTAGACCGGTCCGGACCCCTGGTCAGGGTCAGGGTGGCACAGACAGCTGGGTTCACTTTACAGGGGTCCTCCAATGACAAAAATTGTACGTCCACTCCTCCGCTGGCCTCAGGTCACACAATGCCCAGAGTTTCCATATTCCGTCAAATTTTCCCTATACTAGTAGTGCGATTATCGCGCACTACCTAATTCCTTTATATGGAAAAAGACTTCAAAACTCCCACACTTCAAGCGTTGACAACACTGGCCAGAGGACACAAAGAAACTGAAAATTCCAAAATAATTTTTCCGAAAACGCCAACCTTTCGCTCCTGAACCCAATGCTCTAACTGGGCTTCCGGAAAGTAGTAGGCTTTAACGTAGCTTTCAACATAGTCCCGATCCGGCAAAGGTCGTAGCTTGGTAAAAGCCTCCAACTTCACAACCAACTGCTGATAGTCTAGTTGCATAAGAGCACGGCCCTCGTTACTACATTTCTTGGCACTGGCATATCTAAAACAAAACATTTGCTATAATTAACCAACGCTGCAGCGGCAGCCGCAGTCACAAGCTGCCTTAGCTGCGTCTCACGTTTCGATACATGGGCAGAGCATACAATAAATTATTCTCGATAACAGTAAAGCAGTTAATTAAAATAATGGTTCTCTATAGAAGGAATCTAAAATGATTAACCACAGGAAAAACTGTTTCCACAATGATAAGCAGGATTAGCAAGAACAACTGATAGAGAAACCTAAAACACACCCTTCAACTATTGTCCTATTGACACACTTGATCAAACATTCCCACAGTTCAGTGTAGCATTCTTTCGGAATAGAAACACGACGGCCTACTTCTGATAACCTCTGTTCAACGTTACGAAAATTCTGAAAACAAAATGACGTCCGTAACGGGTCGCAAACCATTTAATATGCACAGCATTGCATGAATGGTATCGGAATAATTAGCTGATTAATTCCTTGAGCGCGACACTACAGTAACGGATAGCGAAACAGCATAATTAAACGATAAAAACAAAGATTTCAGCTAAAAATACTGAATGAAAAATACACAAACAAATAATTTAAGAACGAAACAACAGATTTCCGTCGTTAAATAATTTATCATTATTAATGAAAGTTTACAGTCAAACCTCTAGAATAGTATCGACATAAGAACTATGCTGAGACATAATGTCGCTAATATCCCAGTTCACTGAGACAATTTCTTGCAGAATGGCACCGTAATTGAGAGCTCTCACAGCCACGGTAGCATAGACAGGCCGTCTGAGATCAACTGCAGACTGTACAGTCTATAAAATACCAAACATAACAGAAAGGGAATGTTACATTATACCATGAATACACTGATTTGCAGCAGCAAAAGGGCATACATATGTACAGATGTAATGTAGTAGCGTTCAGAGGAAGTCTTCTTAAAGGTAATCTTGGCACGACACTATCAACAATGTTTTCAAGACTTGCTTCCAGCAAAGTGTAGGCTAATTCTTTAACCCGAACAGAATTATTAAGTTGAGTGCAATGCCTAAACTGGACATAAAAAGCACATAGTTGAGAACGTAAAAACGCTCCATGGGACGGGCTCATTTTCAATGGAGAGGGTGAAACCATACGGTGATCCCCTAGAACTATAAATCATATTAATGCCAACCTCTCTTTACCAAAAAATTGCCAAAGTTTGCAGTTTTCAAAAACATTTTAACTGAGTTTCAAAAAATTCAAGAACGTTCACCTTCATGAGAAAACCTAAAATTAGCTGTCTAGCGGTCTTGGCAATTTTTACCACACAACATCAACATTAATTGCAAAAGCGTTTACGGAATGGTCCCCATAAAAATTACCTAAAATAAGACAGTGCTAACAAATTGAGACCTCTTGTTTATGAGACGGAAGTCCGTCGAAGTACGTATGCTCATTATATTATTATTTCTGCTTTATTTATTTTGTTTGGTTTGTTTTGTCTTTGTCGTTGTTGTTTAATACGAACCTGGGCATAAAATTGCTGAAGAAATGGCTTTTTTGATGACGGAATCACAGACTCCAGATGATCATGAAAAGAATTCAATTGATCTGATATGTATATTCTACAAAATGTGAAAAACCAAATACAGGTGACTGTCGGCTACAGTGACAGTTACAGTTGGGTACACATACCACCGGTTATATCCAGATTCATTTGTGATTACTTACTTTACTTACTTTGGGTTCGGGACAGTCGACCCATGGGAGCCACAGGTCAACTCCAGCAGGATAGACTTCCCACTGTGATGCCTCACCCATCATTTGTGATTAATATGAAAGTTTTTTGAGTAAAGAACAACAATAGATACTGGATAAAACAGAAAAGACAAACTTTAAAGTGTTTTGAACTTTGAAGCTACTGTCTGAGTTACAATAAAGCAATCCGAAGCTTCAAATTTCAAGTAAACTATGCAAAGAATACAGTACATATCACGAAATGCAAGTTGCTGGCGGAATTTGCAAATTGGCGAAATATCGCGAAGTGACGGCGATTTTCGCCAAACTGGCAAAAAGGCCTGTTTAATTGGCGACATTTCTTCTTTTTTCGCCAATTTTTACTGATATTTTGCCAACTTTGGCGAAAATCGCTAACATTTCGCGACATTTCGCTGTTTTCGCCAATATGGAAATTACGCCAACAGTCCTGGAATTCGTGAAATGTACTGTACTTACACAGATTCTACACCAACAATGCGTTCTGGAAGGGCAAAGAGGGTTGAGGAATCGTGCAACTGGACTATGGGAGACACACATGCGCCAGGGAATTTTCCACTCTAAAATAGTTTGCATGAAAGTGCTTTGAATAAAACAAAACAAGCAATGGATCACATCAAGTTAGACGCAAACAAAAATAAAACCATACTGAGTAATGGAGGGAAAGGTTCACCGCATTGCACCAGGTGACGTTTCCAAAACGTATATACGGAAGTTTCATAAAGAGCACTGTTGCTCAATATAAAAATACCACAGAATTTAACCAGAACCGTTCACTAAATTTTATAAAATAACAAACATAGTATAACATTAGTGTAGCACACCTTAGAAACGGAGCCATGTATAGGAGCTGTAGTATCCACAATGTTGCTTTCAATTCTTCTAAGCGTCTGCCTCAGCTTTGGTGACAGAATACCCAGATCAGTTTCCAAGTCATCAGTAAAAAATTTATAGACCTACAATAGAAGAAACTAGTCAACAGAGACAATCAACTACTCCTCCCCCACAGATAATTGCGAAAAAATTACAACTGAACATGTGATTGTATGCTTAGTGTTCTGTGTAATCAAAGAATATTATAGTCAAATACAATATGGATGGATACAAAAGCAACATTCATTACAAATGCTGCCAATTTTTAGAGTTTTGAAGAAAATGCTTACGCAATATAAATAGTAATCGAACAGCTGAGATAGGCAGTTGACAACGTCGAAGGCAATGGGCATCAGCATGTTCACCATATGAAGGTATTTTCCTGGAAAAATTAGCCTAGTTTATCAATTTCATTCAGTGTTAAAAGCAAAAAACAATGCGTATGGTGCCTTACCCACAAAGTGAATAAACGATTTATTATGTGTAAAATACAATCCATTTTACTGGGTTTTTTCACTGGGAGTGGGGGGGGGTGGGGGGGGGCGCCCCCCCACTTTTTCGGCCCCCCCCTACTCGTTCCATCCCCACTTCTTTGGGCTTCCCCCCCACTCACCCTAAGGTGCCCAGAAAATGCCAAATTTTTAGGTTTTTTGGTCAAAATGTTCAAAATTGTTTCCGGCGTCGCCGGAAATTTTTGGTCAAAAATCGCCTTTTTGGTGCTAAAACTCAATTTTTGAGCACTTTTAAGCTTAGTTATAGCAGTATTTGTAGAAATGTCTTTTTATTCTGTATTTTTGGCATTTTTAGCCCATTTCATTCCCCCCATTTATTTTTGCAAAGAAAAACCCCAGTTTTAGGGAAATCAACAACACCCAAATTCTTCAGCGATACTTTCCTGGGAACGAGATAAAATACGAAATTCAAATAGGCCAACAATTAAAATGATTCTTACAAAATAAACAAAGCATTTTTAAGACTAGTCCTCTCTTGATTTTACAACTTCACCACTCCCATATTACATTTTCATGCTCCGGAGGAGCATTTTTATTACTTGTCCTGCTGTCATTTTAAAGGATCCCTTTCCAGCAATGCGGCAATGGATACAAGGAGCTTGAACAGTGCCGTAGGTAGAGAAGAAAAGTGATTATATAAATATATAGTACCACTGAATTCTCACCTCGGCCCCAAGCTTTGGCGGCTGCAACCTCTGTTTGTGGGTGGTATAAGGAGAAAACTTTTTCGCCTCGCCAAAGACTTCGACAGTATGCTCATCGTGTTCAGCGACACGAATTTACTGTATGGGTACCGCCGGGCCGAAAACCGCGTTTTAGGGGGTTTGCCAGTGGTCAGTAGGCCCCACAGACCGTAGTGACCACTGGTCATTTCCATCGGAATCGGCAATATGCCCATTGAAACGAGCGTAGTCGATTTACTATATATGCCTCCAACCAACACGCCGAAAAGCGCTGTTTTCAGGGGTTTGACCACTGGTCAATAGGTCCATAGATCGTAGTGACCACTGGTGCCTTCCCTCGATTTCGGCAATATGCCCATTGAAACGAGCGTAGTCGATTTACTATATGTGCCCCCAACCAAAACGCCGAAAAACGCCGTTTTAAGGGGTTTGACCACGGGTCGCCGGAAATTTTTGGTCAAAAATCGCCTTTTTTGGTGCTAAAACTCAATTTTTGAGCACTTTTAAGCTTAGTTATAGCAGTGTGTAGAAATGTCTTTTTATTCTGTATTTTTGGCATTTTTAGCCCATTTCATTCCCCCCATTTATTTTTGCAAAGAAAAACCCCAGTTTTAGGGAAATCAACAACACCCAAATTCGTCAGCGATACTTTCCTGGGAACGAGATGAAATACGAAATTCAAATAGGCCAACAATTAAAATGATTCTTACCAAATAAACGAAGAACATTCAATCCAGTATTGGAAAGCAATGGAGACAACTTAGAGCTGGATCGAACGCTATGTCTTCGTTTTGACAGTGAACCTTGGCTGAAATTAAAAAATAATTTGTATCTTGCTGTGGGTTGTGCATAAAGCCAGTCAGACGACATAGAAACTTAAAAGTTCATCAATTCGACCGTCCATGTTTTCGGGGCGCTAGCTTGCCCCGTTTTCATTACACTAATTTCATCGAAGAATCTCTTGCGTCCAGCAAATAAAAAGTGAAACTAATCATCTTTCAAATAGACACTAGCAAAACACTATTGTCATTGACCTTAAAGGGAACACATATACCTTTGACTGATCACCTTTCCCGTAATTTCATCAATGTAGTCGCCCACAACCTCATCAGAAGCTTCCGACTCTGCATCACTGTAACACGCTGTTCCAAGATCGTCCTAAATAAGCCATACAGTGACCATGATTTTTATCTCCTTAAGGTGCTGGTTTCCTTTCGGGTATTTTTGACACCTGCGGCTTTAATCCTTTACTCAAATTGCTAAAACTTACGAAATAACCTATTTCCGTGCTCTTTAACATTTTAGGACCAGTCCCGTATTTTTAGGCCAAAAGATAAGAAAGTTTTGGTTTTTGGCCTAAAGCTCCCAGTGGGTAGACAAGACACGGGATTAATTGGTATGGCTGGAAAGAGGACTCGAAAATGAACATTTTTGCTCTTACAACCTTTGAGCTATCTCCAGTGGTTAAGTCAGTATAAGCAAAAAACTGTTTTAGGGTCAAAAAATGGCCATTTTCGAGGAAATCAGTTTTTCCAAAATTACTGTCACATTTTAAGGACAAAATTGGCTTAGTTATGCTCAATCGATACATCGTCCAAATGCACATTTTATGAATGCCTATTAGCCGGACTTTATTGCTTTCAGCTAGAGATTTGGCCGAAAAACCATTTTGGCAAAACTGCGATTATTTTGTTTCAAACATCGATTTCTCAAAAACTACTCGACGGATTCCGGAGATTTTCGGCAGAATCGAAATTCGCACTTTTGCGGAGGGACGTTTTTCTTGGTTTGGGCTAAAATATATTCAGTAGCAAGAAAACTCAATGCGAAGTAGCGAAATTTCGTTTTACTGTGCATTTAGCCGATTTTCTCGACCGTTAAGACGAGCTGAGCATAATCCAAAAAAACGTCCCTCGGCCCATATGCCCTTCATATCGTGGCACAAAAAGAACTTTTGGCCGATTCATCACTTTTGAGAAATCGATGTTCAAAAGCTTTTGCTCTATATTCATCCTGTTAGATGTCAGCTTGCCAGAAAATTTGTGCTAGTTTTTTGCTAATTTTGCCAGTTCTGTAAGCTCATGTGAATGTAAGCTTTAAAACGATGTATAAAGCTCTTTGCAACTCCCAAAATTGCGAAAGTTATAGCGTTTCAAAAAATCCACCACAATAGCACTGCACAAAAGGATACCACCACCTTAAGACTGCCAAAAATGTATTTTATGGACGGCCCGTCAAAATAAAAGCAACTTCTGACTTAAATTCTGTAAGTGCTTTAATTTTAAATTGGGTCTGTATAACTTGTTTCCTACGCACTTCTGAAAAATCCAAAAACGACATGATCAGAAACAACCAAATAACCAACCGAATTGCACGTCAGTTCCCATAAAATCTTCTTCTTGTGGGGCCACCCAAAAGTCCGAGGGGCAAATTGGGGGGGGGGAGAATTTTTGAAAAATATGATTAAAATAGCGCTATTTACTAACATGTACTGCAAAAGTTCATTTTTATCACAAAAATAAGCAGATTTATTGCCGAAAAGGGCAAAATAAAGTAAAAGTCTAAAAATAAAGACGGAAAATATTGAAAATTTGGCCTTCTTAGCGATTTTTTTCAGGGCAAAATTTGGTGCCAAAGGGGGTACCCACTTTGCGGGGCAATTTTTAGGGGGTGGAATGGTGTTTATGTGCCCCCCCCCTAGAATAAGCCCAGTAAAACTTTACTAGATTTACCACATCAACTCTATGTAATCCGTCCTTCTCTGACTGTCCATTCAAATCTTCAAATGGATTGTCCAGATCACACATGTAGTCAAACTGAACGACTGCAGAATCGTCATCGGTTTGCTGATCGCCCGATGTTACCGGATCAGAATGCATTGCGACATCAGACCTTGGTTTCTGCTGTGCATTTTTGCGAAGGAAAGAGAATTCCTAAAATAAGCAGTCATTATAAAATTAATTTCGAAATTTCTACTCTAGCATTATGTTACAGACGTGTGCTGTGTGTTATACGTTTCAGAGAAATAGAGTCAACTCTGGACTACAGTATGACTGTCCGGCCTCGATCTTATGTACTAACCAATAATGCTAACCTAACATCTTTGATCAACCCTGTAATCTTGATAATATTCCATCCACATGACTCTGAAAAGCTCATCATCTAAATCTTCAAGTTTGGGGGACCAGAATAAATTTGTCACAACTTGATTTCGATCTATATTTTGCCTTTTGAAAACAAATTATGGATCTATGCTGTGTATGAAAATTAGAGAAATTCTGTATGAAAATTAGAGAAATTCGAGACTATCTATTTTGGAACAAAGCACTCGCTTAACTGTCTCCCCCTTACACTTTAAAGCAAAACTCCACTTTCACAGGGAAAGGACAGCCATCTACGGGGTAAGAATCTGAGAGTTTGAACTACAGTATCGGCGCACATAAGACGTGTCCGTCATAAACGGTTATTAACGAACCCAAAACCAGTACCGGCAAACTAAACAGGCTGAAGTCATGTTTCACAGGACACAGTTCCCATGCCTCATTGTCAAGAAACATTCGCAGTTCATCCATTTTTGTCCTAAAATTAATTTAAAAAATAAATCAAAATCAATTTAGCAAACATAAATCTAAATGCTTTAGTGTTGTCACTGCACGGCGTTTGGCAAAGAGTACGACGTTTCCCAAAGGGCATCTTTTGTCCACTCCACAAAATTGCAATTCGAAAAATTCCTGAATCACAGGTTTGAAAAGCAGTGCTTGGGTCCCGGTCCAAACAAAATCGACAAAACCGCAACCAGGATCGGATGGCCTAAAGTTGATTTTGAATGCTTGAAATTCCGACCATTTGTTTGCAAAATATCACGTATTTTTTGCAACCTTATGAGCACGTTAGTAAATTTTAATTTAACTGAAAACTTTGCTGACAGCTTTCATTTGTAAGCAGCAGTGGAGTTTCGTTTGTATAGAACTTCAGCATTTTAGAAGCAAAAGTTTTCAGCCAATCTTTTGTATCTTCCTTGAACAGTCAATGAGACATCCATGCTATGCTTGGACTGGACATACGGATGCACAAAAGCAAGTAACTGGGAAGGTCTTACTATTTGTGAATGTGAAGATGCCTTTCTGCAATCGAGCAGTATTATCTCGCCAGAGAATTACAACTTAAGCTTGGCCATTTTTATCTTTTGCCTGTACCTTCAGCTGTAACCCATTAACCTAGCAATTACCCCAGATAATTCGTAGCCAGCAGAAGCAGCCCATAGTTCATGTCCCGTAACATATAATTCAAAAGCTAAGGCCTCATTAGCCAAGAAATACCTACGCATTACCAAGAGTACATAATACATAAGAATATGACAAGAGTGATACGCTATGTATTATAAGCCTGCTACATCCTCTGCACGCTATCGGCTCACTCCCCCACATAATTCAGACCCCTCTCACCCCGCCCCTATACACGTACGGGGTCCAAACAGGGGATCGAGCTCGTGCCTGCATCAGATGTGTAAATCATATAAGCTTGGACCCTTGGAAACTGGGCCTACGTCAAGCTTCATGTAAGCATGCTAACATAGACCCCGATCCGCGTTTGAACCCAGTACGTGTACATAAACGGAGGGTTTGACTTATTGGGGGGGGGGGGTCAGCCGATAGCGTGCATAGGATGTAGCAGGCTTATAATACATAGCGTATGATGCCTGTCATACTCTTATGTATTATTATATTGTACTCTTGGTATTACCTACACAAATCCCGAAATCGCCTCCCGCATTTATGATACCGGATACCAACATTGTGCCCCACTTGCAGTGTAATACACAGAAGTAAAAGAAAAAAAGAAAGTCGAGTTGATCCAAACGAATGTCGAGCCAGCCATGATTAGAGGACAGTTCAGAGCGGAATGATTACAACGGTCGCAAGACGATGGTATATTTTTCGATAACATATTATTTCCGAGAGCATAGTTTATAAAAGTGTTAACAACAACAACAACAACAACAACAACAACAACAACAACAACAACAACAACAACAACAACAACACAGAATTGACTTACCTGTGATAGGACCTAAAATATGCTAAGCTCTGGTCTCGAATACAATCTTGCATAGCTTCTGAGGAACTGGAAAAATGTTGCTTTCCACAAAGCATCAACCTACAATTACAGAACGAGGAGCTATACTATGATAAAAACGTAATGTTGGACTCAAAAGGGTAGGCCCGCACCCACTAGCGTAGATACGGGGGGGCGGGGGGGGCGGCCGCCCCCCCGAAATGGTTTTGCCCCCATGAAAAAAATTGGCCAAAAGAAAAATTTTAACCCCGCGCGAAGCGCGGGCGTTTAAATTAAGCATAAACACAAAGAAATTGTACTGAAATACACCAAAAATGAGTGCAATTGTATATACTTCATTGAAATTTTTTTCGCGCCTTAGGCGCGACTTCATTATTAGCATATACTATACATAATTTGACCTTTACTGGTTTGCTTTACTTTACTTTGCTTTGCCAGCTTTGTAGTTTTATTAACTGCATTAAATATTCCAAACATGATTGCCTTAAATGGTGGATACTGGATATATATATATATATATACGTACTGCATATGTGCTGCTTGGAATACCCTGTTCATAATGAGAGCATCCAGTCCAGTTTTCGTACGAGCCAATAGAAGGGGAAAATAATAACTTAATTAAACTACAAAATTTGGTTTGGGAATTGATAATATACAGTGCAAAGAATTCAATGTTTGAATAGCGTTTTAATGGCAAAATTGAAAAATTTTCTCAACTTCTGGGGGGCTCCGCCCCCCAGGCCCCCCTTTTTGGGTTTTAGCATGCCGCTTTCGTTTACAACAGATATACGCAAAGGACCTTATAAAAATTTAGCATGTAGTGTTCATACAATTGTTGAGCGAAAAATAAAAAGTTTACCCCCCCCCAGACTTCGGTCCAAACCGCCCCGCCTGAAAATTTTTCGTACCTACGCTACTGCCCGCACCCAGGATTTTGAAAAGCGGGGGTGGGGTGCAAGGTCAAATGCAAGGGGTCTGTGGGGCGGAGACTACCAGAAGTTGAAATTTTTGCCAAAAATTTTTGCGAACTTCTATGTTTTTCGTAAAAAACTGCCGAAAATCGCTAAAAATGACTAAATTTATGGTGGTTCTGAAGGTGCCTAGAATACTGAAAATTCCTCAAAAAATCCGCGAACCCGAAAAGGATTTTGAAAATGTAGATTTTGACAAAGTTCGGGCTATGGAAGAAGCTTACAATTTATGAGAGGGACGATCATGGGGTGGTTTCTCGAATGGGGAGAAGTCGTTGATTGGGAGTCTACCCCTTTTCCCCCACACAGTGAAAATAAGCCACTCTCCCCTCATAGTTAGACTAGTCCTTTTCAAAAACTTGAATACGCTCCTGACGACAGGTTACGCAGCCGATCATTTCAGAATAAACTGTTGTAGAAAACACAATTACCACTCCAAATAATGACTGTATCTATCATCATATACATGAAAGGAGTGTCTGGGCCCAGGAGGATCCAGGGGGGGGGGCTGCCCCCGTCGCGATTCGAAGGCAGGAAGAATTAAGGAGAGAAAGAGGAAAAAGGGCAAAAAACCAAAAAATTTCGCACCTTCAGCGCGAATTTTCTGCTTTTTAACCGCATATTTATTACATCTATGAAGAAAAAGCTTGAAATGCATACGATTTTCGGAGAAGATTATCATCTTTGCCTAAAAATGTCAAGAATTTAAAAAATTTCTCAGTTCTTCAGTATGAAAAGAATTAAAGATCCAAAGACCAATATTATTGCAAAAACAAAACATTTCTTCAACTTCTGAGGGGCTCTGCCCCCAGACCCCCCCCCCCCGCTGAAAAATTTTACCGCCCCCCGTCTCCAAATCCTGGATCCGCCAGTGTCTGGGCCCTCAGTCCGGGTTAGGCTGAGACTCTACACGGGCTTCGCTCATTTTCACTCACCAGCGGTACTCATCTGCCAGCCAACTGAAGAATGATAGACAACACACGCTTGGCGTGAGCTCACAACAAACCGCTGGTGCAGGCCAAGTAACTCACAGTAGAAAATACGACAGACGTAACATTTTCATAAAGTACGCAGACTCAATTACGTACATGTTAACGGTGTTTAGCACACTGAGGAAATTGTCGAATTTAAATCCAGTCAAATCAGCAGAGGCCAACAGAGTCACAACTTTCTGTAACGCATCATTCCAGAGGCGACTCAAACCGTGCTCAAGACGTCTACGAATCTGTGCAGAGTAATCTCCCGTTGACATAGAGGCAGGCGTCTGATCTAGCCTGTCAGAAATTCCTGAAACAAGATAAAGACAAACGAGCTGTGCCCACTTTTTCAAATTCTGAAATGACTAACAGACTTTCAACCTAGTTATATACGTAGCCCCACTGATTAACGCAGTAACAGCACTACACAAAATATATATATATATACATTTTTACCGATTGGGGCTAGTATCCACACACTATTAGTTTCATGCCATCGAAGAACACAATGATATGATCGTGCAATGACCCAGATCACCTTACAAAGCTCTTGAAGGCAGGGAATGAATTGATCTGACGGAATGTGCTGCAAAAGAGAAGTAGCAATATTAATCTACTACAGTAAAACTTCAACAGGGGAAAGACACAAGAGAAGACACCATATTACACGTAAAGAATTATTTACTTGGGCAGCTTTACAGTATAGCTCAAAACAAAGTTAATTTTTTGCTAAGTTCGCAAACTCCGTGAACGTCGCGAAGCTAGCGATATTTCGCTAAAATTAGAGAAGTTCGCGAATAAGTTAGCGAACTTCGCGAAATCGTTAGCTAGCTAATTTGAGGGGTTTTCTCCGTATCTACCAAAAATTGGCAAAAAATTTAAAAATCTAATTTGGACTCAGAAATTGGTGCCTTCGCGAAGTTCGCTAAAGTTTAGCGAAGTTCGCATAATTTCGCGAAATTCGCCAAGCTTTTAGCGATTTTCGCGAAGATTTTAGCGAAGTGTAAAGGAATTTCGTTAAAATTTCCGCGAGCTTCGCATAAAATTGGCGAACTTCACTAAACTCTACGCGAAATACGCTAAAATCTTGGCGAATTTCGCACAAAATTATGCGAACTTCGTTAAACTTTAGCGAACTTCGCGAAGGCACCAATTTCTGAGTCCAAATTAGATTTTAAAATTTTTTGCCAATTCTTGGTAGATATGGAGAAAACCGCTCAAATTAGCTAGCTAACGATTTTGCGAAGTTAATTCGCGAACTTTTTCGCGAACTTCTCTAATTTTAGCGAAATTTCTATAGCTTCGCGAAGTTCGCGGAGTCTGCGAACTTCGCAAAAAATTAACTTTGTTTTAAGCTATACTGTAGCATCAGAGAAAAATTGACACAAACCTTGCAGAGATCTGAAAACTGATAATTGCGAAGATTCTTCAAATCAGATTTATTGCTGTCATTGGAACTGGCAGATTCCAGATGACTGAGCAAAACTGAGAGAGCAGAATTGTTGATACAGGCAGAATAGTGCATCAATAGCTGGTCAAATGCTGTCTTCAAAGAGTAAACAAAATACCATTTTTTTAGAAAAAAGAATAAAATTCAAGAGACAACCAAAAGTCACAAGCAATGATGTAAATATGTTTCTGGTTTCTTTACAGACAATACAGCCATATCCCGCACCTTTCACTTTGTTTATTTATGAAAACTCAAAGCTTAATTTAACTTATCTATTTTTATCAGACATCAGTCTGTAGTCATGATGCTTGCTGCGAAATTCAAGTCACCGTTTCAATGTGTCACCTTCACGCATAACACTACTTAGAAATTAGGCAACAAACCCACAACATGTTATACCACAACAAGAAATTTACCTGAGTTTTGTCCAACAACTGATAGGCAGCCATTATACGAGCATAGAGGGTTTCCTCAAAATTAAGACAAATTCCTGCCAGGGCAATGTCCAGCTGGTTTTCCATTAGAACCAAGGTATCTTGAAGTTTTGTGCTCAACTCCCTAAAAATGTCTGATACATTTACAGTGCACATACATAAAGCTATGATTGAAGCGAGGCAAAGTAATAAACTTTTAGTACGAGATGAGAGGGTAACGGTAATATAGTAATAATTTGGATCAAAGAGACATAAAATAATTTCTTGCAAATCAAGCAAAAGGTACACTATTTTTACTGGTTACTCGACCATGTCCTTTTCCTTACTATAGTTACAGTCGAAACTATTGCCACTAATCTGCAATCGAAAGAATCCAAAATCAACAGACAATCAGGAACTCTATATCTTCTCACACTACGTATTTTTCCATGTCCTGCCTATACAAGCAACTATAGAATCTTTTAGCAGCCATTACCGTATACAGTTGAATTGTTTAAACGTCTGGGCAGCCTTCTGGCACTCCAAGCAAAGCTGCACAGCTGCGGGATAATTTTCCTCCTGAACACAAAAATAGTTAAACCCAAAAGCAATTAGTTTTATTCAACACCGCCTTCTGTAAACTCATCACATCAAAACGTACAGTAAAATAGTGAAAGGGTTTACTTGTTCACTATTATCAATGTACATAAATTCTGTAAATCGATATTCCCGTCCTTGTTGAAATTCTTTGGAGTAAACTTTCTTTCATTCTTTCTTCTATAGACCAATTTAAGGGGGGGGGCTACGAATTTCACTAAAAGTTCGATGTTGGAAAAGCTAGCTAGTCTTTTGCCACATAATAGTAGTAGGTTTAGCATTAAATAGTTTAAAGTTGGAAAGAATTCCATGCCGCGTAGCGTCCTGTGGAGCCATCAGAATTTGGTCTTGTCGGTCCAAAGCTCGACATGATACCTACACAAACTTCGCCTCGTCCTGATCGCTATGCGCAAGGTACGGTACCCAAATTTTCCAGAAATAGTTCTGACATTGTATAGCGCTTTGATATCGTATAAAATAATACTTAGATCTATGTATACTTTTCTGTGAGATACAATCAGTGTGAAAAATTGGGTGTTGTAGGCCTATACGGGTGGAGGTTAACTAGCGTCTAATGAGCTGTGGTTTATCAAATGAACCCAGCTTTGCTGCAATTAATACTCCAAGTATCTGTCTTGTCACAGGGGTAAAATTCATAGGTAAAAGCATAGCCAAATAATTTAATGTTTAGTAATGGAAATTAATTGCTACGTATCAAAATTATTCAAATTAATAGTTTGATTAAACCCTATCTAAAAGCATACGTACCTAACCTTACGTTCGAATTATTCTAAGTCCCAACTTTCGTATAGTAGGACAACTTTCTTTCATGGGTCTTATGGTAGTTCTCGAAGGCAGGCTGAAGTAGTTCTCTACGTAAAAGCGAGAGTTGTGCTGATGTTTTCTTATTGGATGGAGAATTTTAGTAAGCGTCGTGACTTTGTTAGTTCTTGGAATTGTAGCTTATGCCTGACAGTTGATGAATATTTTGCTCCAATTTTCGGGTTTTTACGTTTCCTTTAATATTACGAAACAAGCCAGAAAGTGTGAGTCAAAGCTTCGTCAGAGAAAGAGTTGAAAGGAACCGCCTTAGTTTTTATGCTTTTTGATGGAAAGAACCTTCGACTTTTTGACAAGAAGTAATTAGAAAGGAGAGGTACTGTAGCAAGTGAGAGTCGGAACTACTGAAGGTATAAAAACTTGTGTTTTGAGTCATTGTTGCTGGTGGGCTGTGTGCTGTTCCTGGTTGCTCGTTGCCTTGCCTTTGTCTATACCTGTGACCTAAATCTATAACTTGTCTGTTATAACCTTGCCCTCTGCTTCATAGTAAAAGCCTAGTGTTCACTGATGTCTAAGACGAGCAACGATCCACACCTATAACCGTCATAAGGCCTACACGGACCAGATTTCCACGCTTCCACAAACAGAACATTCGAAGGACCTCAAGGCCTCGTGACAGTTTTAACTTATGTAAAAATGACGTGATTTCGTTAATCCCTGCGTTCGCAGTGCTAGATTACATTATCGATATTGTCGCTGTTATTTGGTGCCATTTCGAAGATGTGAGCCAATTACTCCAAATTACTGTGACAGAATAGGTTGAAACTTTGCGCATTACAGGCCAGTGAGTGTACCAAGATATGCAGAAAGCTAGGTCACTAAACCTCGCTCCAGTGTTTAGAAATGCTAGATTGATTTCTCGAATTATGGATGGCTATCGCTCAAAAAAACGCTAAGACAGTTGTAAGCGCATACTGAACGAAGGAAGCGTTTTATCGAAAAACGGATTTCATATTCGGATTCAGCTTGTAAAATAACCCCTATAACCACTTTTTCGGCGAAATCGGAGACAAAAAATTTTTTGACCCCATTTTTACTTCGCTTCGCTAGCTTTTCAAGCCTAAAAATAAGGGTTATTTCTTAACAAAAGGTTTGCTAGCACACTAACCAGAAAGCCAAAGTCCTCGAAACCTACAGACTTTGCCCCTATTAGAGCCTAATATTTGCTAAAAAGCTGGGGTAGGCTAGGGGCTGTCGATTTTATTAGATCGAAAACGGCGCACGGTCACATCGCAAGTTTTCGCCAAATTTCAAACTTTGGGCTGTTATAGCTGAAGAAGGAAGCAACGCTGGAAAGCCGGAATACTTTTAATATTTAGCACTAGGAACAATAAACATTTATGGCTGAAAGTTCCAGAATTGGTCAAACCGTTAATCCACCAGAGCTGAAAGAACCTTTTTTGAAAAATCCCATTTTTCGAACCAAAATTTGTACTTTGGAATCCTGCCAAAAACAGTGTAGGTGAGATATACTATTGCCCACCCTAAACTTTTTTACTTTGATATGTTGGCTAATGTTGGGGGCAAAAGTAGCTCTCTCCGACGATGTTGTGCCAACCCGTTCGTAGCCCCCCCCCCTTAAGTTTACAGGGCAAAAGCTTCTTTTGGCGTCAGCACAGCACCAAGCAGCAATAAATTCCAGACGCACTGAATACAACTTATTTAATGAGTTTAATGTAGGATCACCTCGAATATATTTTGAATAAAAAACTTACATCTAGTAGCTCCCGAAGTCTGATATCAGTTTCTTCCTAAATAAAGACGAAGTGTTACAGAAGCTATAAGCTTAATCAACTCGTGCTTTTTCTACTAGTGGTGCCCTCCCACCCCCACTTTTTGGGTTCCACCACTCGACCCAACGCCCACTCTTTTAGGCTTCCCTCCTTGCTATGAGGTGCCCAGAAAATGCCAAATGTTAAGGATTTTCAAACTTTTGAATGTCAAAATTTTCAAAAAATTCAAAAAATTCCTGGATTCACCGAAATTAGTTGGTCTGAAATCGTACAAGTTTGTGCTCAAACTCACTTTGTTGACGTTCTTACCATAGTTATATCAGTTGTAGAAAACAGGCTGATTTTACTGCATTTTTGGCTTTAGCCACTAGTAGTGGGGTCCGCCCCACTTCCCCACCCTCACTTTTTTCGCCTAGACAACGACCAGACCAAAGTGTTTGAAGCAACATTAAGGTTGACAGAAACGTAAAGCAATGTGTTGTGACATTTATAAACATTCTCTAGACAAGGAGTGCTTACAATCGTCTTAATGGTTCTCAAAGCTTGAGCCACATTTTTCAGTATGAATTTTCTTTGCTGTTTGGCCAATATGCGTATGGCTGCAATGGTCGACTTCTCTTCGGCTTCGTGAATCAACCTAAAACAGACACAAAAGGTTAATGGTTATACTCAGACAGGGATTGGATATCGGCCTCGCCAGTGCCAGGGTGTCAGTCTCGCCTATCAATAGACACTTTGTTGAAGTTCCTAGTCTACGCCTCAATAACTGTATATATAAAACTAAGTTTAAACATAAAGTCTCGGACTCGCTTGGTCTAGCCCAACTCTAAACTCGCAACTCAGACTCTGAAAAGTTTGTTTAAAAATAAGAAAACATTTAAATTACGTCTAAATTACTCATAAACAACAACAACAACAACAAATTTGTTTATTTCGGTCCAAGAAACAAGCTACATATATAAGTGACAACTCCGAACAAGACGACCGAAATGGGATTAGTGCATACAAAAACACTATCCCCTAGTACAGGCAAATACACACAAAAAACATCTTAGCTACATTTGAAATTTTATACATTATATATACGTATAAGTGCATTACATGCGTGCATTAGGTATATCAACAGATACTAAATATAGTTGTCCTAACACCCCAGCCCAACAACTTACGCATTTACGTTGTACTTTAAAGTTTAAAAAACTAGATAAATCTATTTTATCAATTTTTTGTTTAAAAATGGCAGGACTAGGAGCCTTAACTACATTTTCGGGGAGGCTATTCCAGATAGGTATTACCCTATTAGTAAAGAAGTATTTGCTACAATCCAAACGTGACTTTTTTTGACTTCAACTTCAGTGAGTTTCCTCTGGTCCCCGCCTCAGAGGCAAAACAAAAGAATTCTGAGCTGCTAACTTTATCAATTTCATAAATTATTTTATAAGTTTGAGATAGATCCGCCTTTATTCTTCTAAGCTCCAGAGTTTCAAGACCTGCTTCATTCAGCCTATCAGCAAAGCAGAGTTCACCTAAGCTAGGAATACGCTTCGTGAACCGTCTCTGAACCGCTTCAATTTTACGGATATCTCCCAACAAATAAGGAGAAAAAACACATGAGTTGAATTCCAGGATCGGCCGAACATAAGTTTTGAACATGGATACCAAAAATTTTACATCTCTACAAGAAAAAGTTCTGAAAATTATACCTATCTTTTGAGCAGCTTTAGCGCAAATTTTCTCACAATGGACTGAAAATTTTAGATCTGCAGAAACAATGACACCTAGATCTTTTGCTGTGTCAACTTTTGGGATCACAGAACCATTTACCGCAAGATCATCCAACAATAAGGGTGCCCCAATTTCGAGTAACAAACTCTTGTTCAAGGCAACAGAAAGTTGGTTTTGAGATGCCCAATTAAAAACATTTATGCAATCCAATTTAAGGAGGTCGAAATCAGCTTCAGTTCTACCAGCCAATGAAATTTTAGTGTCGTCAGCAAAAATTTTCGAGTTACAGTGTGAAAGACTATCAGGCAAATCATTTATATACATGAGAAACAGAATAGGACCAAGTACACTCCCTTGCGGGACTCCACTAACAACTTCACCCTTATCGGACAAGACATTGTTAACCTTGACATACTGCGATCTGTGACATAGAAAACCCCTTATCCAGTTTAGTGTATTTCCTTTCACTCCAAAAGATTCCACTTTGGACATAAGCTTATCGTGAGACACAGAATCAAACGCTTTACTTATGTCAATGTAAATAACTTTCACCCCCATATTCCCATCTCTATAGCCGGTCCATGTATTTAAACACTCTAAGAGTTGGGTTTGAGTAGAACGTTTCGACATAAATCCATGCTGATCTTTAGAAATTAGGTTATTCTGAAGCAAGTGCTGCAAAAGGTACTTTTTAACTATGTTTTCCATTACTTTGCAGCAAATACTAGTAAAAGAAACAGGCCTATAGTTCGCAGGCACGGCTCTTGATCCTTTACCTTTAAAAATTGGTACAACGTGAGCAATTAACCAGTCGTCCGGCAATACCCCCTCAACAAAGGATTGCTGAAATATGATTTGCAAGGGAATAGCGAGCTGAGTTTTGAACTTTTTCAAGAACTGGGATGGGATTTTATCCGGACCCGCAGCAGATTTATATTTCAAGGTGCCGATTGCATCCATAATATCTTTTCGTGAAAAAGTGATATTTACCAAGTCATTTTCTACTTGGTGAGACGCACACGCAATGGGTACACCATTGTCCCGAACGAAAACCGACTGGAACTGTGAATTTAATAAGTTAGCCTTAGTAGAGTCACACTCAGCTGAAATCCCCCCTTCCGTTAGAACTTAAAGAGCACTAACTAATGCTACATTGCTATCAATCTGTATTCACTAGTGATGGGAAACGGACACCTGGAAATCCGTTTACATTTCGGACAATAAAAATTTTTTATAATCTCAAACAAAAGATTTAAAATTTATTGAACCTCAGCACTAAAAACTGAGATACATACCAGCAAAAGTAATAGGCTAAAATATTACGTAAACATTCGGATATCCGGTGCCCATTACTAGTGCTCAGATAATTTTTTTTCAAATTCCAACAATAAAATAAAGCAAACGCAAGCTAGCAGGCGGATTCGTGAACGATACAGGGCATTATATAACTATAAATAAATAAAAAAAGGAGTCATTTTCCCAGGAAACAGTTAATCTTATTACATTTTCAAATATCGAAAGATGAACACAAAGTGAACACAAACAGAAAAAGTAAAAAGCATAAGCAGCAAAAATGCAAAGAAACATGCGTACGATCTGGCTTCCTGACATTTCTGATGACTATCCCGCAGGGCCAATTGTAACTCAGTTACACGTTTAAGCTCTGCGGCATAAGAAGGATGGTTTTCCAAAATGAGATCAGATATTCGCTTGCTAACCTAAGTACAAGGTTAAAATAAATAGACTTAATAAACACATTAAAGCACACAAACTTACTAAAAAATTACCGCCATTACATTGGCAAAAGTTTTTCGAAGGTTCGGTATCGATTAGTGTAGTTTGTCTCCTATAAACCGTATTATTTGCAAAACAATCCGCCAACTGACAAAATGATAGTTTTGCTTCAAGAAAACGCGCGCTGGCAGGCGCATCAGTGGGCAATAGGCACAAATCAAAAAATAATGAAAAACACCTGCCCTGTAGTAAATTGAAAAAGAGACACGAGGCAGACAACTGTAGAAGACCTTAGTAATATACCACTTTGGACTACGCAGTTTATCTGGTGAAGCCAGGGCACCAGCCAGAACACAACCACCCCAAAACCATCCACGGACAAGTTTCGACATGGTGTTGGAAAAATTGTTACAAAACCTCAACAGAAAACCCGGTAAGTCCCAATATTGTGGTTGGTAGGTTAGGTACCCAAGTACTCACGATCCTACATATCCCAAGCAAGCTGGCTCCTACGCTGCGACCTGGGCCACCAGGTTGTTTGGGAACGAATTCCCAAAAACCAGTTCAGACTTTAAAAAAACAGGACACAGTGGACTCATTGATCGTTTTTCTGATGATATTAGCGCTGTTTTTGAATGTTTAACCCCAACAGACACTATAACTTATATTTAGACTCTTTTAGGTGATTTGTCAAGCTTTGTACACAGGGCATACAATCTGTTCGTCAAAGCCGCCCACAAGGCCTCAAAGGAATCCATTCCGCGCGGAAGCAGGCGGCGCACAGTCCCATGGTGGAGCAAGGAAGCAGAGGAAGCCATCGAACAGTGCAAACAAGCAAAACGAAAGGCAGATGAGGACCCAGCCTTCCGCCATGAATGGATTGAAGCCAAGCGGGCAGCCCTCGCCACAATTAAGAAACTGAAGACTGACCGATGGCAGAAATTCGCTGGAGAACTGAGCATCGGCACAAACCCAAATAAGATCTGGCGCACTATATATCCATGCCATCGACGGAAAATCCCAGCCGGGAAAACCTAATGTGGCGATTGTCAGCTGAGGCCTTCATCAAATCATTTGCGAAAACCAGCTACTCAAAGCCCTGCCCAGCCGACAAGCACCTGGCGATAGAAAACAAGCAGAACCTGAAATCCAGGTGTGCATGCAGCAACGCCAGCCAGGAACCTACTCTGTGCAGCCCTTTCACAGGCCTGGAGCTGGATCTCACACTGAACCGACTGGCCCGCAAAAAATCTTGTGGGGCGGACGGTATATCAAACGAGATGCTGGAAGCTCTACCACCGGAAGGCCGACAATACCTGCTGAAAATCTACAACGAATCCTGGAGATCCCAGCAAATCCCCAAAGCCTGGAGGCACGCTCTTATAATCCCTATCCCAAAAAAGGGAAAGCCCTCCGACGACCTGGGCTCATACAGGCCGATAAGCCTGACCAGCTGCGCAGTGAAAGTCCTGGAACAAATGATCAAATCCCGCCTGCAATTCCACCTGGAAAAGGAAAAGAAGCTGAACCCAAACCAGTCCGGCTTCAGACAGCTAAGGAGCACAGAAGATCACATCGCCCGGCTAATCCAGTCGGTCTCGGACGGTTTCCAACAGAAGGCTCCCGCCAAACGAACAGTCCTTGCTCTGATCGACTTCGCAAAAGCCTTCGACACTGTCAACCGACACTCCCTTATCCACAAACTTGACTCCATCGGAACGCCAAAATGCTACAGCAAGTGGATAAAAGCCTTCCTGTCAGACCGAAAAGGCCAGGTCCAAATCAACTCCGCCACCAGCAAGCCAAAAATATTCCATCACGGTGTACCGCAAGGATCGCTACTCTCGCCCCTGCTATTTATCATCTTTATCAATGATATCCTGCAGGGTCTGCCGACGGGGTGGAAGCCTCTATTTATGCAGACGACCTTGCACTCTGGGCCTCTCACTCCTATGTCCAGGTGGCAGAAAGAAACCTCCAGGAAGCGCTCAACTCAATCAACCAATGGGCAATCAGATGGAAACTCCAAATCAATGCAAGCAAATCCCAGGTCTGTCTCTTCACCACGCACAATGCGCAGTCCAAATACAAACCGAAGCTTACGCTGGCAGGAGAAACCATCCCCACTGACCCAAATCCGGTGTTCCTTGGAGTCAAGTATAAACCTTGACCTGGACTGGAGTGGTGCTGCCACCAAAGCTATGCGTAAAGCGGATGCCCAACAGACAGAGCTAGCCGGCGTGACCAAGGCCACTTTATGCAAACTGCCACCTGCTCAGCTAATTATCTGGACGGATGGATCTGCAAAGGACGCCTACAGACTCGGCGGATCCGCAGCCAGGATCGAAAACGCAACCGGAGAAGAAATCACCACTATCAGACGACCAGCGGGCCTCTTCAGCTCAAGTTACCGAGCTGAACAGATTGCCATGGTGACCGGACTCCGGTACGCAGCGGACCACATTAGCCCTGAAATCGCAGAAATCAGAATATGCTGCGATTCCAGGTCAATTCTACAGAAAATCAACGATGGACCGCACTCCCAGTCTTCAGTTCTGGGAAATGAGATCTGGCAGCTCCTTCAGACCCTTAACTCCAACGGCGTCCACATCACCCTCCAGTGGGTGCCCAGCCACTGCGGGATACGTGGCAATGAAATGGTCGACTCTGCAGCGAAGGAAGCGTGCGACGAGCCTCAAGACGCAGTCCCGATAGACCTTTCCACCGCCAAAGCTGCCATCCGGAGATGGAGCACCAACAAACTACAACAGCTGAACAATAGTGACATGATCCAGAAAATATACACCAACCACAGGGCACCTCCCACCGAGTGGGAAGCTGGCCTCACACGTAGAGAGCGAACAGCTCTCTCACAACTCCGATGTGGAGGCCACTCTACCATCCTGGCCACTTTTAGACACAGACTGGGCATCTCTCGTTCTCCCCTCTGTCCGGACTGTAAACAGGAGGAGGAGGACCTACAACACTTAATCCTAAAATGTCCCACCCACCGGTCTCCCCGCCAGAAATGGTTCGGGCGGGATCCTACCCTGAAGGTACTGACCAGGGGCCCCAAGGCAGTGATCGAGTTCCTTAGGGATGTGGGGCGCCTTCCGCGACCCCAATCAAATTGAAGACGATTCAATGATCCAGGAAGCAGAAGAAGAAGAATTTGTCAAGCTCAGACAGCTTGAACATGTTTCGGGTCCAAGTTAATGTCACGAACTACTGGACTTTCCCAAAAACCGGAACTTATAGTGCAAATAATACAGGAAACGTATTTTTCCAGTTATGAATCCGTTGCAAGCAAAATTTCAGTTGTTGTGAGCGTTTTGGTCATAGCGCCAACTTGGCACTGGTCCCAGAGAGTCCAAGTTGATGTGAACTGCTGTCACAGGTAAGCCCGCAGAAATTTTATAATACACTTAAAGAAAATAGACGTTAAAAGGATGCTAAATCCCTATATATAAACGTCGGCTTGAGACGTTTGGCGCTCAAAGAAATGTCAAGGGAACTCACATCTCCATGTCCAAGATAGTCTAGGTCAGTGTTTTTTTTTGCTCAAAAAAGTGCGCAATGACACACTTTTTTTCTGAAATTAGCAAAAAATTTTGGGCTTGTGCGCACGCGTGCGCACTTTCTCTGGCGGAACAAAGAGAAAATTACTGAAAATTAGTTGTTCTAAGTGCTCAGGTAAATTGCTTCTGGCTCTCAATTTCACAAAAATCTCTTGTTTTTTCCTGGGGGCTCCGCCCCCAGACCCCCGTACTTACTTTTATGCAGCTGCTATAACGCTAAGTTGTGACCTAACATTCACTAAACATGCTAACATTAATATACAAATAAACGTGGCCTCATGTATGAACTAATCTAGCTTGTGTATATTATGGTGCAACTCGCATTGCTCATGTTATGAAATAATTTTAATGTTTGTTTGGCAGTTTTTGGAGAAGTTTACAGTTAATATAATATAACAAGAACCAAAAATGCTCCTTCGTCGCATGTAAAATACATATGAGTACTCTCAGGCAGGTTGTACAAAAACGGAAACTAGCCTGTAAAATGCATATGAGTGGCGTTGAGGTTGTAAATTAAGGAAAACAAGTTGCAACGGCTTAA
>JASAND010019578.1:0-12229 GCA_030248195.1 Trissonchulus latispiculum | reverse complement strand
TATATATAGCAAGCTTAACAAAAAAAATCAAAATTCGGTTTTTTGGCTGGAACTTTCGCAAAACTAAACCAAATCGATTACTTTGAGGACCCATGGATAGGTCTTGGGCTAAGCTTTAAAACCACCCCAGTTTCATTGCTCTACCACCTACCAGTAAGTTGCAGTAGACGAAAATGTGTGATTTTTTTGTTAAAGGTTTAACAAAAAAAATCACCCGTTAACAAAAAAAATCAGTGGCGGATCGGATCCCAGAGAGCAGCTAGCAACTTTTTTCATCAGTTTTGGATAGAGCACACTAAATAACGTATTTAGAACCCAAAACCGCTAACCTAGTGCTCCAACTAGGGCAACTGACCCCGCCGAAGTCTTAGTGGTCACTGATGGCCCCCGACAGCGTCCAGTATGAAGTCTGGTGGCTCTAAAGTGCCGTTTTAAAGGCTAAAACGTTGTTTTTTCGTGTTTGTGAGTGATTATAACCTATTTCCAGGCATTTTGGCAGAGAAACTCAGAACTTCATATTTTGGTGGGGTATGACCCACGGACCCGTCCGGACCCTCCAGGTACCAACTGGACAGTCCGAAGTGGCTATAAACATGTCCTAGGGGGTTTTCCAGGGCGCTGAATTCAAATCTGGCATTAGTTTTTCGGTAACTATGGCCTAATACTGACTTCTGGGATCACGTTTACCGTCGGACGGCTCAGGCCCGGCTGGTTACCAGGTCGGACTACCAGAAGTGCCAGGCAACCTCAAAAGCAACGTATATATAAGGGGTTTCGAGGTCGCTGAGCTCGAATTTGACGCCAGTTTTGCTCTACCTGCTGTTCTGACTTCAGTAACAAAACATAAAAATGATTTTTTATTTGTTAAAATTTTAACAAAAAAAATCACCCACCCCAGGAGAGGACGGCACAGAGGTCCAACTGGGAACTTCTATACGTATATGTATCGATAGCCCACAGTCAGGACATGTCACATGCACAATATGGGTTGCCTAGGGTTTTCCCTTAGTAAATAGCAGCCGAAATTCGAACTTCGGTCATGAACGTTTTTGAGGTCACTTTTGGGTACCCTCACTTAAAGGTCTGCCCTGAACGCATGGAGAGGGCCTAGGGGCTCAAACTCACAGGTTGTAATGTCGAGATGTGTGGCTATCACCATGCAAAAATTTGGGTCTCTGCGACTTTCCTGTGAGTCAGGGTGGGGTGATTTTTTTGTTAAAATTTCGGGTGATTTTTTTTGTTAAGCTTGCTATATATATCATGGGGGAGCTCGGAGAGCCCCCCATAATATGAGCTATAAAGGCACTTTGCGGATTTTGAAAAGAGCTAATTAGGCATAACTAATTAACGGGAAGGAATTAAGAGCTAATATTTACATTTTTGAAATCTCCAGGCCAAGAGCTTTCGAATGATACCAAACTTGCCCGGAAAAAATGAACTTTGAAAAAAATCGACTTTCTCTTACGGGTTTGAAAGTGGGTTTTTTTCTCTGTATTCAGCATGATTTTTTCCAATTTTGTGTTAACTCGATTTTTCGAACGGCCCATAGGAAAAATTTTTCTATACTATTTTTTGAATATCTAGGCAATTTTACTTAGCAAGTTTATGTTTTTTTCCGAATTTCGATCTGGTTCAATTTTTATAGATGGTCAAAAATGGAAAAAAGCGTTTTTGGACACCTTCAAGCTGAAAAATTTCTAAGTCCGAAAATTTGAAAATAGTCTAAAAACGGGCAAAACAGCGTTTTTCGGCCTCGGGGTGGTACCCACATATAGTAAATCGGGGTCGCTGAACACGATGAGCATAGTGCCGACACCGTATCTCGCCTGGTTCAAAGTTGAACCAGTTGCTGGTTCAAGCTACTGGAGATAGCTAGAAGGCTGAAATTTTGCATACAAAGGTTATTGGGCATGGGGAATTCACTGGTGGTGGTACTTTGGTGATCCGACCCATGGCTGGCCAGATCTGGTTCAACTGGTTCAAAATTGAACCAGTTCCTGGTTCAAGCTACTGGAGATAGCTAGAAGGCTGAAATTTTGCATACAAAGGTTATTGGGCATGGGGAATTCACTGGTGGTGTTACTATGGTGATCCGACCCATGGCTGGCCAGATCTGGTTCAACTGGTTCAAAGTTGAACCAGTTCCTGGTTCAAGCTACTGGAGATAGCTAGAAGGCTGAAATTTTGCATACAAAGGTTATTGGGCATGGGGAATTCACTGGTGGTGGTACTTTGGTGATCCGACCCATGGCTGGCCAGATCTGGTTCAACTGGTTCAAAATTGAACCAGTTCCTGGTTCAAGCTACTGGAGATAGCTAGAAGGCTGAAATTTTGCATACAAAGGTTATTGGGCATGGGGAATTCACTGGTGGTGTTACTATGGTGATCCGACCCATGGCTGGCCAGATCTGGTTCAACTGGTTCAAAGTTGAACCAGTTCCTGGTTCAAGCTACTGGAGATAGCTAGAAGGCTGAAATTTTGCATACAAAGGTTATTGGGCATGGGAATTCACTGGTGGTGTTACTTTGGTGATCCGACCCATGGCTGGCCAGATCTGGTTCAACTGGTTCAAAGTTGAACCAGTTCCTGGTTCAAGCTACTGGAGATAGCTAGAAGGCTGAAATTTTGCATACAAAGGTTATTGGGCATGGGGAATGCACTGGTGGTGTTACTTTGGTGATCCGACCCATGGCTGGCCAGATCTGGTTCAACTGGTTCAAAATTGAACCAGTTCCTGGTTCAAGGTACTGGAGATAGTTGGAACGCTGAAATTTTGCATACAAAACTCACTGGGCATGGGGAATTTACTGGTGGTGTTACTTTGGTGATCCGACCCATGGCTGGCCAGATCTGGTTCAACTGGTTCAAAATTGAACCAGTTCCTGGTTCAAGCTACTGGAGATAGTTGGAAGGCTGAAATTTTGCATACAAAGGTTATTGGGCATGGGGAATTCACTGGTGGTGTTACTTTGGTGATCCGATCCATGGCTGGCCAGATCTGGTTCAACTGGTTCAAAGTTGAACCAGTTCCTGGCTCAAGCTACTGGAGATAGCTAGAAGGCTGAAATTTTGCATACGAAGGTTATTGGGCATGGGGAATTCACTGGTGGTGTTACTATGGTGATCCGACACATGGCTGGCCAGATCTGGTTCAACTGGTTCAAAGTTGAACCAGTTCCTGGTTCAAGCTACTGGAGATAGCTAGAAGGCTGAAATTTTGCATACAAAGGTTATTGGGCATGGGGAATTCACTGGTGGTGTAACTTTGGTGATCCAACCCATGGCTGGCCAGATCTGGTTCAACTGGTTCAAAGTTGAACCAGGTCCTGGTTCAAGCTACTGGAGATAGCTGAAAGGCTGAAATCTTTCATACAAAGGTTATTGGGCATGGGGAATTCACTGGTGGTGTTACTTCGCTGATCTAACCCATGGCTGGCCAGATCTTGTTCAATTGGTTCATGGTTCAAGCTACTGGAGATAGCTAGAAGGCTGAAATTTTGCATACAAAGGTTATTGGGCATGGGGAATTCACTGGTGGTGTAACTTTGGTGATCCAACCCATGGCTGGCCAGATCTGATTCAACTGGTTCAAAGTTGAACCAGGTCCTGGTTCAAGCTACTGGAGATAGCTGAAAGGCTGAACTTTCATACAAAGGTTATTGGGCATGGGGAATTCACTGGTGGTGTTACTTCGCTGATCTAACCCATGGCTGGCCAGATCTTGTTCAATTGGTTCATGGTTCAAGCTACTGGAGATAACTGAAAGTCTGAAATTTTGCATGCAAAGCTTATTGGGCATGGGGAATTCACTGGTGGGATTTGTGACTGCTGCTGCCACAGTTATGGCAGCGTTCCCAAAAACTAGACGGAGGACAAGTAGGAAAAATGCTCCTTGCAGTCGCATGAAAAAGTTAATATGAGCTATCAGGGGCGCACCCAAGGGGGGGCGGGGGGGGGGCCGCCCCCCCTGTCAGGTTTCGAAGGTCAGAAAAATTAAGAAGCAGAAAGGAGAAAAAGCAGAAAAAACAAAAATTTTCGCGCCTTCGGCGCGAATTAACTATTCTTTGGTTGTTTTGAGGATAGCATATGGGGCGGGGTGGGGTGGCTGGTCTTCAATTATTATATAGCAAGCAGCGGTTGCTATGCTTTCTGTGCGTACTATGCATAGTATGCGTTGCTGTTTGTTTCTATTTTGATTTAACATATATATATATATATATATATATATATATATAGTAAACTAAAATATTATCTGGTCAAGGCAACATTATGTCTAACCAACTATTCACTTACTTATACATATATGTACCTATTAAAACTGCTCAAGGCAAAGAATTCAAAGTTTTGAAAACAATTTTACTCCGAAATTTAAAATTTTCTTCTACTTATAGGGGGCAGCGCCCCCAGACACCTTGCGTATCTATTTTTCGCCAGCTAGTCATACTCTGACACCGCAGTTCGACGAGCATGCAACGTAAAATGAAGCTAAGGTCCGTAACGTTGTTTAAAAATGCAGTAAATCGAAGCTAAAAGCGTTTATAGCTTTACGTATACTATATAATTTTTGTAATTTTACGCAGTCGAAATTAAAAATACGCATTCTAAAATAAAAATATATATACGCAAAATTTACGCAGGTGCGTTTTTCAAAAAATTCATTAAAAACCCCTGATATGCACGCTTTTTTTACAAAATACAATTTAAAATGCACACACAAAAGCTTAGTCAAATTTTGCTACTGCTAACCACAACATGGCTCAAAAAATTTTCAAATAGGTGAAGCTTTTTAAAAAGAGCTCTAGCTTTTAGCTGGGGACTGCCGCCCCCAGACCCCCGCTTCTTCCCAATTTTTCTTATCATAGCCACGTTGCTTTGCTTTATTTAGGGTTTTATTAGTTTGAGTTATATAGTACGTATATACCTTATGTATCCGGTGAAACCAGGGCGCTAGCCAGAAGACAATTTTAATCTTTTGAAACAACCAAAAGTGGTCAGAAAAAATTGTTTTCAGGTCTAAAATGCAAAAAATTCTCAACTTCTGGGGGGCTGCGCCCCCCAGACCCCCTGCTTTCGCATTTCTGAGAATGATTAATTCTATTTAACTACCTCAACCAATGTAACCAATTACTACATGTTTGTTCTCAAAGCACAAAAACATGTGTAAAAATAACTATAAAAAATTTCAACATTGTTGCCGCCCCCCCTGTCAGAAAACGCTGGGTGCGCCACTGTGAGCTATGATGGTCAACATTTAAATGTGTCAAGGACAAGAGTTAAAATGTTTAATATGAGCCAACATCTAAATAAGTAGAGGACAAGATGTAAACGGCTAATATGAGCCGCTACTTTTCTCTTTGGCTCATATTGACTCGACTAAAATGTCAAACATATATATATATATATATATATATATATATATATATATATATATATATACAGTTTACGGTTGGCATATAAGCATCAGTGTTTATAAACAATTTGACTGGCTTGGGAATATTGAATTAATATGATGATTGCGATGATAACTTCAAATGTGATTTCTCAAGATTTCACAACATGTGTAAGTTCCACATTTTCGTTTCTTCATTAGATTGGACTTCGGTTTCGTTTTGTTGACTTATATATATGGTGGCCTTAAATGTGTACTTGGATGTAGCGGTGGAGAAGAAAACATTTACGTACAGCTTTGCAAAATTAATGTTTGTGCGTCGTTACTCATGCAAGCCAAGTCAGTGTTGGATTCAAAGTAAGCAAAGCGTCAATATGAGCCCAAGAGAAACGTAGCGGCTCATATTAGCCGTTTACATCTTGTCCTCTACTTATTTAGATGTTGGCTCATATTAAACATTTTAAATCTTGTCCTTGACACATTTAAATGTTGACCATCATAGCTCATATTAACTTTTTCATGCGACTGCAAGGAGCATTTTTCCTACTTGTCATAGGGGTCGCGGCAGCGACCCCTATAATATGTGTGAAAAGTGGCTGGAGACAGTGTAAAATAAGCTGCGCAGAAGCTGCGCAAAATCCTGCGCAGATCCTGCGCAGATTTCATGCGCAAATTGTAGAGCACATCGAGTTTAGTATGTCTGTGAAGTTTCAGCCTCGTATCACTTACCGGTAAAAAGTTGCGCCCCGGACCGGTTATGGCGGCGATGTTTTTTTTTTCCGGTTTCTCCTATTTGAAGGTTGTATTGTAAATAATGTTCGCCGATTTCACGTGATCTGCAGCGGTGGGCCAACCAAAAGGGCTATGGGGTCTAGTAGTACCCTCCAAAGAATTTAAGAATCACAACTTTTTTTGCGCCGCAGCTGCGCCACAGCGCCGCAGTGGCGCCGCAAAGTCGGCTCATAGCGAAAAGTGACCATTTTTGTGGTCGTCGCTCAGGTCGAACGTTACGAGCTGGAGCTGATTTCTTTTTATATTCAGAAATTACATATATTGAACTAACTAACGGTCCAGGTTGCGTTTCTCTATCACTTCCCTAGCGACCACAGTGGCCCGTCAAAGATGGCGAAAATTCGAAAAATGAAAAATCGAAATTTCTCGCTATCTATTTAACTTTGAACGCTCAAATATTCCATACAATGGTTTTCTGGCAGGGAGAATCGATTCCCGCAGTCAGTTTTACTGTCAGACCCACCCATCTTGCTGGGCTGGTTCCACTTTGCCGTCGGGAGGGTCAAGTCGGAAACAGCTTCCTGGAGGTCCATAGTAGGCTTTACCTGGCCTCTCAAAACTTTGTCTATAGGGGTTTTCTGGTGCGCCCAGCTCATTCCCGGTGTCCTTTTTGCCGTAGAACTCATCCATCTTGCTGTGCTGGTTCCACTTTGCCGTCTGGAGGGTCATGTCGGAAACCGCTTCCTGGAGGTCCATAGTAGGCTCTACCTGGCCTCTCAAAACTTTGTCTATAGGGGTTTTCTGGTGTGCCCAGCTCATTCCCGGTATCCGTTTTGCCGTCCGACGTACCTATTTTGCTGGGCTGGTTCCACTTTGCCGTTTGAAGGGTCAGTCGGGTGGGGGGTCAAGTGGTCGAAAATAAAATTTTCAAAAGTGGTCAAATTTGGTACCAAATGAAAGCCCTAAGCGAGCTGAGCAACTTTTGTCATAGAACTGCATGCTCAAAGTACCTGTAGAGTGCTGTGGTGGGGTGGGGTGGGGACTTAGGCGATTTTCGGTCAAAAATGAAAGTTTTCAAAAGTGGTCAAATTTGGTACCAAATGAAAGCCCTAAGCGAGCTGAACAACTTTTGTCATAGAACTGCATGCTCAAAGTACCTGTAGAGTGCTGTGGTGGGGTGGGGTGGGGACTTAGGCGATTTTCGGTCAAAAATGAAAGTTTTCACAAGTGGTCAAATTTGGTACCAAATGAAAGCCCTAAGCGAGCTGAGCAACTTTTGTCATAGAACTGCATGCTCAAAGTGGCTGCAGAGTGCTGTGGTGGGGTGGGGTGGGGACTTGGCGATTTTCGGTCAAAAATGAAAGTTTTCAAAAGTGGTCAAATTTGGTACCAAATGAAAGACCTAAGCGAGCTGAGCAACGTTTGTCATAGAACTGCATGCTCAAAGTGGCTGTAGAGTGCTGTGGTGGGGTGGGGTGGGGACTTAGGCGATTTTCGGTCAAAAATGAAAGTTTTCAAAAGTGGTCAAATTTGGTACCAAATGAAAGCCCTAAGCGAGCTGAGCAACTTTTGTCATAAAACTGCATGCTCAAAGTGGCTGTAGAGTGCTGTGGTGGGGTGGGGTGGGGACTTAGGCGATTTTCGGTCAAAAATGAAAGTTTTCAAAAGTGGTCAAATTTGGTATCAAATGAAAGCCCTAAGTGAGCTGAGCAACTTTTGACATGGAACCATCCACCAATAATTGCTGTGCCAAATAACGTCACGTACTCACGTACCCATGAAACTTTTGTCTTTATATACTTCTTCAACTTTTAAAGGAATTTAAAGGATATATATACCTATTTATATTTATTATATATTTAAAGGATATTTAAAGGATATATATATATACGATACAGCCAACACACACATATTATCCTCTTTTGTGCGGAGCATTTTTGTTACATGGGTATATGGGATCGACCGGAACTCCAAAAAACCGGAACCGGAATTGGCTTTAAAAACCGGAACTAACTCTTTAACAGTACAAAAATCGAAAATTTTTTCTGACGTTTGGACAATTTTTCACGTTTTTTCGCTTTTTTGTAGCTACTACAACATTGTAATAGCTTTCTAAAAAAATATTTTCTATATTATATATATATATATTTCAATGCACGAATACGAAACTTGCAATTTACTATGAGAATTTTGTCTTATATAGTTAAACTTCATAGAATTACTATAGATTTAAAACATTAATCATATATACACGGTATGAATAAATTGTGAACATTAGGGATCGACCGGAATTCCGGTTCCGGTTCCGGTACTTTTTGGTTCCGGTTCCGGTTCCGGTACCGGTTTTTGAAAACGTACCGGAACCGGAACCAATTTTAGCCTATTATCAAAAGCAAAATATTATTAAAATTTTCAAAAATTTTATCAAACTTCTTTAAAACTTTTTGAAAAAACTGCGATTCTCTTATAACCAGAATATTATTTATACAAAAATTTTCGCCTGCGGCGCTATTGCATTATATACTTAGAATGTTTTGAATTTGTAATAATAATGTCTAATGTATCGTTGTTATGAATTAATATATATATTATAAAACAAAAATAATACTTATATAATAACTCAGATTAGATAGCACAAGACCGCCGAAACTTTTAAATTTAAGAGTACCTAATGCTGAATTGAAATTATTGAAGCCTTACCGTCGACCTATGCTATTTCAAAATTATAGAGTGCGCTGTTGTATATATAATCAAATGTCAGTTTTAGCTTAAATTTAATCTTTTAAATTGTTCAAATCGAGACTGGACTTTAAATATGGACTACGTAAGTTTGTTGCTCTTTGTTTAGTAATTAATCCAGTGCGCAGATCAACAGAATTACTAAAAAATTATGGATGGAACAAATAGCAATGGTTTTTAAAAATCTTTTGAAGAAACGTCATTTAAAATTTAAAAATCCTGATGAAGCTAGCTAAGCGGAAGAAATTTTGTTTAACTCAAGTTGGAGAAATTGTGCATTTCGGTTTTCTTTGAAACTTGTGAAAAATACTTTTGGCTTATATGTTTAATGGATGAAAATTTATAATATTTCAATCATGCAAAAACCATTTGCATTTTAATCAGAAAACTCCAATAACAAAGTAATTATACTGAGATATAACAACAAGCTAAGGAATTATAAGCCGATGTTCTAAACTAGTCCAATTTTGTATATAGCTGATGTTACCTAAGTTCATAACCAGATTAGATTTACAATACGGAATTTATACATACAAGAACAGTAATTTTCAGAAAAAGTTTAATTTTGTCTGAAGTACAGAGAGAATAAAAGTAAACTAAAATAGTAATAGATATCTTTTGTTTTCTAAAAATGTAAACGGCATTATTTTTATTTTGCGTTTTGAAAATGCTGCAACGCTTCTAGTAAAGTTAAATGAACTTTTTGATTATGACTAGAAATTATCAGCCTAGAAAGCCAGATAAAAACTAAACATGTTTATGACTTATTTTGTCGATGGAGCAGTTGTTGGTGCTCGAAAAAATTTTGGAGGAATCAATTTCTATCTACTTATATTCAGCTTAACCAAGTAAGAAGTTAAATTTTATTTGCAAGCAAATGTCCTTTAAGTCAACTTGCATTCGATTAAATTATTCATCGAAATTCGTATATAGAATGTAAAAATATAGATGCCGTTTATTCATCGAAAATGTGCTCGAATAATATAAATATAGCATATTCATACCGTGTATAGTTAATTTTAAATTTTAAATTTTAATTTTAAAGCTATATATATAATGTAGTAAAGTTTAACTGTGCTATAAGACAAAAATCTCTTAATAAATTGCAAATTTCATGTTCCTGCATTGAAATAACTATATAAAATATAAAGCACACGTTATTACAATGTTCTAGTAACTATAAAAAAAGCGAAAAATTGTGCAAAAATTATCCAAAACGTCAGAAAAAATTTTCGATTTTTGTAGTGTTAAAGAGCTGGTTCCGGTTCCGGTTCCGGTTTTTTAAAGCCAATTCCGGTTCCGGTTCCGGTTTTTTGGAGTTCCGGTCGATCCCTAGTGAACATATTGTCTATATATGTTTACGATTATTCGAGCACATGCTCGACACAAAAGGTTTTATTTTATCTACTTTATTACATCGAATTTCGATGAATGACTTAATCCAATGCAATTTTACTTCTAAAGGAAATTTACTGGCAGGCAAATAAAAATTAATTTCTTAGTTAAACTGAATATTAAATTAATTGAAATAAATTGGTAGAAATTGATTCCACGAAATGCCTGCGAGCGAGCTTTCGGCAAAATAAGCCAGAAACATGTTTAGTTTTTATCTGAGTTACCTGACGATTTCTAATAATAATTTGAAATTATATACGACTTTCCTAGAGCTCCAAGAAAAGTTTCAGCATTTTCAAAACAAAATATAAAAAATTGTCGCGAATATAACGAGCTTTTATTCTCTTTGTAGTCAATTTTTTCTGAAAATTACTGTTCCCGTAATTACTATAAGATTTGGCTGTATATATCTGGCTATGAATTTAGATAGCACCAGCTTTGAAAATTGGACTTGTTTGGAATTTTTTTTTCCCGCTTTTCTATATATATATATATATATATATATATATATATATATATATAAGAACAATACAGTATTTTTCACAAGTTTCAAAAAAATTAAATTAAACTTAATTTCTTCTAGCGGCATTTCTCTTTTTTGGCTAGCTTCATCTGCATTTTCAAATTTATATAATGACATTTTTTCAAAATAATTAAAAACCCTTCTATTTATTCCATCCATAATTTTTTAATATTTTTGTTGCACTTTGCACTATATTTATATACAAACACACAGCAGAAAGCTTATTGCCTGCTATTTAAACAATAGTTGAGCTAAAACTGACATCTATATAATTATGCAACATTGCACTAATCTTTGAAATAGCATAGGTCTACGCCCAGGCTTCAATATATTCCAATTTAGCAAAATTAATAATTTTAAAGTATATATCTATCAAAAAGCTAATAGCAATCGAATCGGCGGGCTTGTGCTCTATTTTGAATTTCTAAATTATATAAGTGCGTAATATTTTGATTATATACGTAATTAATATTCATAATAATAAATTAACGATAAGGTACTAAATCATTATTAATAAATCTAAACATTCTAAGTTGAGTAATAATGCAATAGCGCCGCAGGCGAAAATTTTTGAGAAAATAATATTCTGCTTACAAGAGATTCGCAATTTTTTCAAAATGTTAAAAGAAATTTTACAAAATTTCTGAAAATTTTAATAAAATTTCACTTTTGATAATACGCTAAAATTGGTTCCGGTTCCGGTACGTTTTCAAAAACCGGAACCGGAACCAAAAAGTACCGGAACCGGAACCGGAATTCCGGTCGATCCCTAATCATAGGGGTCGCGGTAGCGACCCCTATAATATGAGTGAAAATGGTCGAATGACCGTGTAAAACAAGGCTGCGCAGAAGCTGCGCAGATTCCTGCGCAGATCCTGCGCAGATTATGTGCGCAAAAAATTGTACGTGTCGAGTTTAGTATGTGTGCGAAGTTTCATCCCCGTACCACTTTCCGTTAAAAAGTTGCGCCAAAAATCGCTTACGAGAGTGATGTTTTTTTCCGGTTCTCCGCTTTGACGTCTGGTAAGGGGGTTTTGTAGCTTTAATAACAACAGATAGAAAAATTTTTGCCTATGAAAACCATATATATTCTTGGAGTACGCACGGCAAAATAAGCTGATAGGCTAGTTTTTATGCCTCCCAGAGCCGGAAAAAATTCTTGGCAGGGGGCCAAAATCGGCCAAAACGCTAAAATGGCCAAAAAGTATGCTTCAAAGGCGCCGTAATAAGTCAGACTGGGTTATATATGGGGCAATACTGCCTATACAGCTGAATAGGACACATATCAGGGTCGTTCAATTGCTATATGATTTTCCGGCCCTGAGCGTAATTTTGGGTACTGGTCTGCCAAAGTTGGTGAATTTTGGGTCCAACTTTGAACTTGGTTTTTTCGCTTATTTTGCGTACTGGCAGCCCTAAGGCAGCAATACGTAACTGAACGAAGTACAA
>JASAND010019577.1:0-14685 GCA_030248195.1 Trissonchulus latispiculum | reverse complement strand
GAAACCCTAGGAACTGTCTCAAATTAAAAATCAAATAATACGATTTATTAAAACGTTTCACTTAGGAGCTGATATGCGTTTTCTTATGCATTTATTTTGTCTGCTAGCCAGACTTTTCTACGTTTTGTTTACAACAAAAACTAGGCTTAAAAACTGAAGCTGTTGTAACAGCAGTGTGGAAAAACATAAAACAGAAGCAACATTATGACCTTTTTCTAGTTTTTAGTCAAGTCAAAAAATAAATCGCATATACGATTTTGCAAACGCATTTTAGTCGAAAAATACGATTTATTTCATTTAGCAATTTGAGACAGTTCCCTATGTGATGGAGTCTTGAATTATCAAGATTTTCCAGAACAAGAAACAGAAGACGATTACGATGATGATGATGATGATGATGATGATGATGAAAGTGAACGTGTTGAGTACGTCGGAGTTACTCCAGTGAGAGACCTGGAATACGAGCAATGCAAACAGAAAGAGGATGAATGCCTGTCGAGCTGCAAGCCCTATTGCGAATATTGGGAATATCTGGTGACGCCACAAAGCGACAAAAAATTGGAGGCTAAAGGAACGATCACGATTCGACTGGCGAAGGGTCATCGTTATGTTCAGTTTCAGAAAGAATACTACCTGTATTCGGCGACCAGCTTTCTCAGCAGTCTTGGAGGAATCTTATCACTCTTTACAGGAGCTTCAGTCATATCATTCATTCAAGTTGTAGTCTTTTGTGTCTCGAAGAATTCGTCAGTGCAACAAACAGCGGCGGAGAACACCAACACCAACAATGTCTTTAGTTTAACGACTAAATAACGGTATAAAGTATAAAGTCATTTGCTTACAAATATTGCAGGGGAGAAACTGGAAATAGATATGACAAGACTTTATAATAGCAAACTTAACGCCCGTTTGCACCAAATAAGACTAACAGGGGCTTGCACTAAATAAGTTAAACTTCAGATTATCTTAATCGTCAGCTAATCTCCAGTTTAATCCAGATTAAATGGAGTTTAAGTTGATCTGAAGTTAATCTTTTATCGACCGTTGCACCAAATAAGTTCAGGATTACCTTTAGATCATCTTCCGATTAAACTGAAGATAATCGGAAACTTTTAATCTTGCTCTATATCAGGTTTAACATCGGATTAACTGTTTTTCGTCTTTATTAAGACCCACTACTAGTGCTAGGAAACATAGAATTTATCCAAATCCAGCCTGCATTTTATATATGGATTGTTACACAAGTGTTGGCGTATTTGTACCAAATTTTAATAACGAAATTTTTCTTTAAAGTTTCAAGAACGCCATTTGTTTGTCATTATTTGCAATTTTATATTTAGTTCAAAAGACAGCATGAATACATGACTGCACTCTTCCTCAGCGGCAGCGCCTAGGCTTACCGAGAGCGTGTGAGGCTTAGAATAGAGCGTGCTTTTACACGTCTAAGCCTAAGCCATTTTTTAAGCATAAGTTCAGGCGAATTTCTTAAGGTGGTGGTATCCTTTTGTGCAGTGCTTTTGTGGTGATTTTTTTGAAAAACTTTCGCAATTTTGGGAGTTGCAAAAAGCTTTATACATCGTTTTAAAGCTTATTATCTGTACATTCACATGAGCTTACAGAACTGGCAAAATTAGCAAAAAATACCAGAAATTTTCTGACAAGCTCACATCTAACAAAATGAATAGACCGAAAGTTTTTGAACATCGATTTCTCAAAACTGAAGAATCGGCCAAAAGTTCTTTTTGTGCCACGAAATAAAGGACATATGTGCCGAGGGTGGTTTTTTTGGATTTGGCTCAACAGGTCTTAACGGTCGAGAAAATCGGCCAAGTGCACAGCAACACGAAATTTCGCAACTTCGCATTGAGTTTTCTTGCAACTCAATATGTTTTAGCCCAAACCAAGAAAAATGTCCCTCCGCAGAAGTGCGAATTTCGATTCTGCCGAAAATCTCCGGAATTCGTCGAATAGTTTTTGAGAAATCGATGTTTGAAATAAAATAATCGCAGTTTTGCCAAAATGGTTTTTCGGCCAAATCTCTAGCTGAAAGCAATAAAGTCCGGCTAATAGGCATTCATAAAATGTGCATTTGGACGATGTATCGATTGAGTATAACTAAGCCAATTTTGTCCTTAACATGTGGCAGTAATTTTAAAAAAACTGATTTCCTCGAAAATGGCCATTTTTGACCCTAAAAACAGTTTTTTGCTTATACTGACTTAACCACTGGGGATAGCTCAAAGGTTGTAAGAGCAAAATGTTCATTTTCGAGTCCTCTTTCCAGCCATACCAACCAATCCCGTGTCTTGTCTACCTGCTGGGGGTTTAAGGCCAAAAACCAAAACTTTCTTATCTTTTGGCATAAGAATACGGTACTGGTCCTAAAATGTTAAAGAGCACGGAAATAGGTTGTTTCGTAAGTTTCAGCCCTTTGCGTAAAGGATTAAAGCCGTAGGAGTCAAAAATACTCGAAAGGAAACCAGCACCTTAAGGGGGGGCGACTAAACTTTTGCCCCGACTTTGTCCGATTGGCCTACTTTTTGGCGAAGTTATAGAGCATGGGTGTGGTCAAGTAAATACTTGGTCGTTGGTTCTTAGCTGCCTTCCAGCCATGTGCAGGCGTCGTGTTTATGTGCCCGACCCCCCCCCCCCTTTTCGCAACTACCAACATAATTAATTAAAAATCTCTGCTAGCAGCAAGACCTTAGCTCAAAGCTTGTCATTGGCCAATATGATTTGGCACATGTGCCCCTATATGCGAAAAAATACTAGACGTCTGTATCTTGTCAGCATCCAAGGCAATTACTGTACAAAGTTGAAGTTCCGGCAAAATTTTGAAAATTTTTGGCTAACGAAAGGAATAGTTTATTACTGGTGCGAGCTATAAGGCTGTAATTTGGCATATACAGAGGCCCTATAGGAGTACTCATTTGTGCCAAACGGCAAGAAATTCTGCCGAGTGAAAAAATTTTATGTCAACTTTAATCTTCAAAAATTGACTAAATCGCCTTTTTTGGGCAATAGTACCCCAGAAATCGAAAAAATCAAATTTTTTGAAATTAAAATTTTTTGAGATATTTGAACTCAGCGTGGTTGAAAACACACCCACAAACGATTTCAGCTCGATTAGTGAAGATTTGCGACTTCTATGGCTGCAGAAAGCCTTTACACAGGATCCGACAGACTGAAAATGGCGATTTTGGCAATTTTTGAAGATTAAAGTTGACATAAAACTTTTTTCACGCGGCAGAATTTCTTGCCATTTGGCACAAATGAGATACTATACGAGACTTCTGTATATGCCAAATTACTGCCTTATAGCTCGCACCAGTAATAAAATATTCCTTTCGTTAGCCAAAAATTTTCAAAATTTTGCCGAAACTTCAACTTTGAACAGTAATTGCCTTACATGCAGACAAGATACAGACGTCTAGTATTTTTCCGCATATAGGGGCACATGTGCCAAAGCAGATTTGCCAATGACAAGCTTTGAGCTAGGGTCTTGCAGCCAGCACAAATTTTTAATTAATTATGTTGGTAGTTGCGAAAAAGGGGGGGTCCCAGAACATAAACGCGAAGCCTGCACATGGCTGGAAAAACTGGCTAAGGACCAACGACAAGTATTTTTTGACCACACCGCTGCTCTTTAACTTCGCCGAAAAAAAGGCCAATCGGACAAATTCGGGGCACCCCCATTTTAGTCGCCCCCCCCCCTTAAGGGGGCGCTTCCATTACCGGGACCGGCTTTCCTGCATTCAATTCTCAACCAATCTCTTTCAAATTTTCAGCAACGATAGTTGGTGCTAAGTACTAGTAATTTGCTGAGTTTGAAAAATTTATTGCTTGGCTTGCAACTTACACAAGAGGGATAATTTCAAATTTTCAAAATGGTGTCACTCATTAACGGCTAAATAAAAGTAGTTCAAATTTTGCACAAATTTATAAACGGACCTAATGCAGGGGCACTTTTTTCATTTTTTTGATTTGTGCAATTTTTAGTATTTTATAAATGTTCAAAAACTTTAGAAGTCGATATCTCACGGAATTTAAGGTTTAAACAAAAAATGAAAAAAGTGCCCCTGCGTACCTCTTTAATAAACGTACATGCAAAATTTGAGCAACTTTGGTGGAAGCATTTATGAGAAAGTTAAATTGGAAAATTTCGCTCTAATTGCTTTTGTTTTGCACATATATTATGAGTTTAATAAGTTGCGTAGTACATTTTATAAAATAATAAACAAATCCAACACAAAAGCATCATGAAATATCCTTTAGAATTCATTTTCGACCTGTTAGCTTTTACTTTGCTAAACGAAATGAGAATGGTCAACGTAAATTTGCCAATTATTCAACCGCCTGTAACTTTTGATAGAAACCACGTGCAGAAGTGATATGCACATCGTTGTAAAGCTCTTTTTATGTTCTTTCACATAGTGCATTCGAATTAATCGTTTCGGGCTTTAATATAATTTCGATTTTTTAAGCCATAATGGTAGCTAACCAAGCAGATGGTCTCAGTTACTGAAATTTTGTCAAAACATGCCCCGCCAACCGAAGTAACTTCAGTTGGGATTTCTTTAAAATTGAGCAATCGGTCCAAATTTTACATCAATAATCCCGATAATGGAAGCGCCCCCTTAAGGGGGGGGTCACTTTGGTCAAAAATCGATAGTCACGGATTTCGCTCATTTTTACACATAATATGCCCCCATATGTTCTGAAAAATAACTTAGAATATTAGCGTTCGAAATTAAACTGTGACAGAGTTATTCAGGTTCAAAGCCGGAAAACTTGAAAATTCCGGCGATGAGCCCTGCAAGGTCAGGTGGAGACCAAACGCGACCGAAAGCAGGGTTAACCGATACACCAAATTAAAGCTTTTACTAAGGTAATATTTAAGTGCAGACGTGGCTCAAGGCCAGCTATCCAGGCGTTCATAATGCATGCTTGAGTGCTGCACTGACCTAACCTTGCAGGATTGCCCAGTATAACTTTAACTCGTTCTATCTTGCACAGACAACATTTTAGACCCATGGTTGTATGAGAAAAGTTGCTCCTCGTTCCATTAGCTATCGATTGATACCCATTTTGTCTATATTTGGAAAAATTTTAAAATTGACATTTTTCACCTATAAAGATCAAAGGTGCCGCCACAGCAGCATGTTCAATATTGACGCATTTGTTTTGGCCACATTATGTGACAGACATAGACATATTAATTAATCTGCCAAGTTTGGTGATCTTTTACCACATAATGAGTGAGAAATTATCAAAAGAATGTGAAAATTATGAAAAATGGCCATTTTTAGCAAAATTTGCTGTTTTTGTGGCAAGTTTTTTGAGCTTACTGTAGATGATAGAAACATGCGAGTACTTTCATAAGACGCGGCTTTAAGCGTAGAGTGCAGCTATCTATTGGCCGTTTCTGTAGCGTTTACCAATCGTTCAGGACAAGCAAAAGAGTACCGTAGGTGCTGTTTTTCATGGTCCAAAAATGGGCGATTTTCCAAAATTCTGGCTTTAAAAATTCGCCAAAAATCCAATACTGAACACAGTCGTTTCAGAGGAGATAGCTGCACTCTACAATATGTCCTTAATGGTTCTGAAAAGGTTTCAAAGTTCTGACTCTTATACAGCAAAAAATTTTTCTGCCACAAACTTTTTAACCTAACTTTTTCATTTTCCTATGTTTAACACATGTCGAGGTCACCTTTAAGGGCATGTACAGAACGATAGAAGCAATATTTCGCAAAACGCACTTGTCTTGTTTCGCGGACCCATGGGGACTACAAAATATGTGAAAATCAGCAAAATTGGAGATGGTCGAAAAATCGGCAAAAAAGTGACCCCCCCCTTAAGGGGGGGTCCAAATTTTGGTCATTTTTTCGACTTTGTCCGATCTCGCTGATTTTTACATATGTTATGGTTCAATCGGTAGATTTTAATGAGTTTTTAAAATTAAAGTTGTAAGTCATACGGTTGTTGCGTAATTTCACCTCAAAGTTGACGTCTCATGTGTTAAACATAGGAAACTTAAAAAGTTTCACTTTTTTGGAGTAGTGTCGAAAAATCTCGAAACTGGGCATTGCTAACCAGCCTTGTCTGGTATCATTAGAAAGACCTGGATAAGGACTGTGATTTGTTGGAATTAGAATTTTGATTTAGGCTTCTAAAATTTTTAATTATTTTTGAACATTTAAAATTTGAAGCCTTTTTAAAAGCGGGTCAAATTTTAAATATTCAAAAATAGATTAAAAGATTTTAAAGACCTAAATTAAAATTCTAATTCCAACTAATCAAAGTCCTTATCCAGGTCTTTCTAATGATACCAGACAAGGCTGGTTAGCAATGCCCAGTTTCGAGATTTTTTGACACTACTATAAAAATTGAAACTTTTTAAGTTTCCTATGTTTAACACATAACTTTGAGGTGAAATTACGCAAAAACCGTACGACTTACAACTTTAATTTTAAAAACTCATTAAAATATACCGTTTGGACCATAAAATATGTAAAAATCAGCGAGATCGGAGAAAGTCGAAAAAATGACCAAAATTTGGACCCCCCTTAAGGTGGTGGTATCGTTTATTGTATTTTGAAGGCTAACTTTATAGCAAATAATCCCAATGACCTGAAATATCGCTTGAGGACCTTACTAGTGTTCCCAATCACACTGATAAAACTTTTAATCGTGTATGAAAAAATTTTCATTTCGACCAAAATTCCATATTTGACGAAAAATGGTGATAACGAGTTTTTCAATTTTTAGTATTTTCGAATTTTTTAACCATTATTAATATGAGTGGACACAATCCACACTAAAAACTGAAAAAATTAAAAAATCAAAATTTTTAAAATTTTTAAGCTCGAATCAGACTACTTTCGGTGAGCGGACAGCGTGCAGCTGTATCTGCTTAGCCGAAAATCGAAATTTATCAGAAAATGGAATTTTTCGTTTAATGACACTCATTCATGCATATTTAATGATTGTGGATAACTGGCAAATTAAAATAACCCATAATTGCAACATTCAGACATATTCTACTCGTGAAGAGTGCGGGGGGGGGGGGGGAGAAAAATTACGAAGGAAGAATAGAAATAAAATAACGCTATTCGTCCCCCGACAACTTCCAAAGTGTCCGCAAACATATATGGAAATAACTAACTCCGCCCCACTCGTTTTCTTCCTCCCCCAACCAGTCTGTTTCACTATTTAACGATAACAAAATCATCAATCCTTTTTGGTCACTGCTGCGCGTTTGTAATGGCAAGCCGGCACTTAGCTAAGCACCAATTACGTTGATCGTTAAATAATGAAGGAATTTTATGCTTAAAACAAGGTTTTCTCACATTTCGAGTAATATTGTGTTTTCAAATTTGACGTAGAAATTGACCAAAACCTGTTGCAGGGTCATTTTTCCTAGTTTTCCGTTTGAGTCAAGAACAACTGAGATATCGCTTGTTGAATTTTGAAAAATGGCGTCAGTGTGCGTTTTTGGCAGTTTTCTTTCGACATGCTAAACGGTAACTAAAATGCTGAAAAATGACCCTCGGCAAGACATTTCTGTCATTGCATACGAAATTTTGGCTTTCTAACTTAATTTAATCGCAAGTAATCCTTGTTCAAAATTTTATTTTAATTTTTCCAACTCACCACCATACCATGAAAGCTACATTTTTTGAGAATATGCAAGTTTTTGGCTATTTAATGCTTTCAAGAGATCAAATATATAGGTTGCCATTATAAATTTTTCAGTCTACACCAGTGCGGTAAACGATACCACCACCTTAAGCTAATTAGGAGTTGAAAGATTTTTACCTCGCATAGGCATGCCTATCCGAGGATGCCTATCCGAGGTAACCTCGGATACGCACCTGTATATGTAAAATGCCTATACGAGGATACCTCGGATAGGCAGTTCCACGTGCATGCGCAATGTTGAAATATATCTCGCATAGGAACAAATGTATAAGTACCGCAATATGTATCGCCAGAGTTGGAAGTGGACAAGATTTTCAGTGTCCACGTCCACGTTTGTCCACGCAGGTCTTGTCCACGTTCGCCCGCACATGCCCGCATGTCCACGCTTCTAAATTTTGTCCACCAGTGCCCACGTCTCAAAACAAATTTTCTTTTAGTAATCCAGTTTTAATTCTATATGAGAGCCAGGATTTTTCAGAATTACATATTGCTTTTTAGTGTGCTTTTAAGCTGGTGTTTTCTCTGGAAATTTACTTTTTTGCAGTATAAACACGTATTTCATGGGTTTTTGTAGCATTTAGTACCATATGTAGTACATTGTTTTCGTCTGTTCCGGAGAAAGAAACAACATGAATTGCTTTTCTCTTCGCATACAATGATATTTCATTCAAATTACTTAAATTAAAGTCTTCCGAAAATGTTCAATGGCGGGAGGTCTGGAGAGTGGGACCTTCCAGACTTTGAGAATTTTCAAAAATTCCGAAAATCAGATCAGAAAACCTTTACTTTTCAAAGTAAGAAGATAATTATATACACTCAAAACTGGTAGAGATAAAAAGTGTACAATTTTTTCGAAAAATCTTAAAACATCACTAAAGTGAATAAGAATTTGCTTCTTCAGCTAAAAATTTAGTATTTTTAAGTTTTTTATAGTTTTAAAAAATAACAAATAATAAAACAATAAAAATAAAAACAATAAAAAACAAAAGTTAGATTTTGAATAAAACTTGATGAGAGGTTCTTTGAGATGAGTGGCAGGTGTCCGGAATTTCGAATTGGAATTTCCCCCATTCCTCCCCTGCAATAATAAAGAAAAATCCTTGTAATAAATTGGCTTTCAAACTTTTAATTTTTGTTGTTTAAATATCAATAAAATTTAAACAACTTTTGTTGCAAAACAACAACGATAACAAGAAAACAATTTGTGAACATAGATTTCTGGAAACGTGGGAAAGCGACTAGTTCAGGCTTCAAAAGAAACGTCTTTCCGAGGGGAAATCGTTTAATGATTAAGTAATCTCAAGGTTTTGAGAGAAATGTAAATTTTTGTTTGATTTTTATCAAAATTTTCAAGTTTGGACGCTTATTAATTTCTCTTGAACAGAATGACAAAACGCAAAACCATGAAAAATAGCCCTGTGTAATTGTCTCAAAAATGCGTGTGCAAAGCCGTTTTGTTATTGATTGTATGACTTGAGAGAAATCTGTGTGTAGCGCTTCTACCAGGGCTGGTGGACCAGGAATAAACGAAGGACAAGCTCGAACACAAGTACCCTTGTACCCACGAAACCAGGACCTAGAAGAGAGAAGGGAAGAGGGAGATTCAGCTTTTCACTCACCATTGAAAGTAAAGAATTGGCCCAGCCGGGGTTCGAACCACGGCCCTTCTGGTCCGGAAACCACCGGGCCATCAGCTGAACTCCCATATCAGGCTTATCAATCTTTCCTATGCCTGCTTCCCTTACATGTGTTCAAAACAATCTGGTTGCTATTTCAAAAGTTCACATTTTCGTTGCTGTGCTGTAGAGAGAGATGCCGCAGAGACTCTCCATTTGGCCATAACATCGCCAAGTTTGGAACTCAAAATTCAATTTTCGCTGTTTTTCGAAACATACTCTCAAGACTCAAGAGCAACGTTAGGTCATGGTGAGACGATTTGAATGACTATATATATGTATGGCCGGTAGGGCGGCCGAAGTGGAAGTTATGGCGGATTTAATCTAATTTTTCTAAAACGCAAAAGTTCCACCACGACTTTTCTAAAATGTTTTATAGGTTAAACGATGTAATTGTAGCAAATTAGAATTAAAGCCCAAAAACGCCCATGCGAACCCGAACCAGCACCTTAAGCATTGTAATTTTGTGAAAGAAAATATGTTCATCATGGTTCCTTTTCCCAGCAAACATCAAGTAATATAGTACCACAGCAACGCCTGCAGCGATTTAAAAAGAAATGGGATCAGTAAAGCAAAGAAGTCACGATGCCAGCACAATAAAACATAACAACGGAAAACTAAAATAGCCAATATAAAAACGATTATATAAAGGTAGGTTGAATTTTAACGCTTTTTATAAAAAAACGGGTGACGAAAATTTTGTCCACATGTGTCCACGTTTGTCCACGTGGGCAAATCCTCTGTCCATGTCCACTGGACCCGCGGGTACCCGCGTCCACCTTCTAACTCTCTGTATCCCATATATATATATATATATATATATATATATATATATATATATATATATATATATATATATATATATATATATATATATATATATATATATATATATATATATCTCTATCTATTATATATATGGATCTCTTTAACTATTCCCCCCAAATTGTAAACTGCTCATTAAGTCGTATTAAAATAACAAGCAAGTGTAATATATATGCACGAGTGGGACTGACAACAGTGCCAACTCCCGGACCATATGACCATATTATTCATTCGCGATTATGGAATGTGACGCTTGCCATACTCTTGTATATATGTACTGTTGGTAACTGGGTAAGAAAATACTTTGTAATGGTAAATGTGCCGAGCAGTTTTCAGTGGTTACGTACAAGTTGTAGAAGAGGGATTATATATATATAATTCTTTGTTGATCGGTTACGAACCAGTCCGGTTGCTTCCGGCCAGTTGAGTCCACTGAAAAAGAAATCACACTTTCAATATATACTTGATGCCAAGAAAATTCCCAAAAATGGTTGATCGGCAGTTAATGCATTTGACAATCTCGTTAGAACAATCTCGTTAGCAGAGTTGGCTCCGGGTCTAAATTTTCGGACCCGGCCCGGACCCGGACCCGCTAGGCCGAACCCGTACCCGCCCAGACCGTTTTAAGAAACGAACCAGTTTGCATTTCGAACATTCACTGCATTCTTAAATTTCACTGCAACGTCACTGCGAATAAAACCTGTGACAAGATTTAGGTTAACTTATTTTACGCCTCAAGACAATTTTGAGTGCTAGGGCTAACAAAAGCAGTAGCAGTTTTGTGATAGTCCAGAGACAGTGTGACACTGTACTTCGGACAAGTTACGAATGCTTTGGAGGAAAGAATGTGAACGAATTTTTGGTGGCCTGTATTTAAAACAATGTTCTTGAGCTTTTTTACTAGATTAAGTTTTGCAAGCATTGCAAAACTTTATGCTAACTTGTCAATTCGAGTTGTCATACGTATTTCTACTTCCAATTCTAGTTACTACATATTGTGTTTCTATCCCAGCAGAGCAGCATAGATCAAAAAGACCTCAGCTAGACAACTAAACATTGTATCTCAATGTCTAACAGACCGGTTCTACCAACCTTTTATTAGAAATACGACAAATTGTAATGTTTTAACATCCCTAAATGTACCAAAATCCAGTTTCTTCAGTATTTTGGTCCAGGACCCGGATTTGGACCAGCGGGTACCCGGACCCGCGGGTCCTAAAGTTGGACCCGGCCCGGCCAGCGGGTTCCCGCGGGTACCCGGGCCCGCCGCCAACTCTGCTCGTTAGTGTTAGTGTCTCGGTCGGGGCTTCACCGGAGTAGAGAATGAAACTAAATGGTTAAATGTGGATATTTTCACAAACCGAGAGCCCTAGAGTATTTTGATTATTATCGGTCCATAAAACGTTTATTTGCTGTGAATATACACGTAGCATAGCTAGTTTCGGATTTATTTTAAGCTTATTTGCTCTAAATTGTAAATTCCTGATTGTTGCATTTCGGCTGGCCGGCTCGTCGACTGGCCTCAAACACAACATCTCTTGCTTTCAAGCAGACATGTTCTTAGTACTACTACTACTGACGGGGTCAATGGACGGAGAAAAACCAACTGACGGGGTCAATGGACGGAGAAAAACCAAATGTTTTTGATCCGAAAAATAGGTTCCTAAAATCTGTTGGCAAACTCTAGGGTCTTATCTCGATTACCCCTCCCCACCACTCAAAATCCTTAAAACCTGACCAAATGAGTTAAAATTTGGTATGGGTATGTTTTCGACCACGCTGAGTTCAAATACCGCAAAATTTTTCGATTTCGAGAAATTCGATTTTCTTTCGATTTCTAAGGGGGGACCAAGGGAAACCGAAAGTTTTTTGTCTTCGATTTTGCTGAAAAGATGTATGTAGGGCTTTTCTGGGTCGTAGAACACGAATCTGAAGTCCGTTTTTCGATTCAGCTGTTTGTTAGCTCAGTATAAGCTTACATCTTAAGCTAAAATCTTTAGCTTATACTGAACTAACGAAAAGCTGAATCGAAAAACGAACTTCAGATTCGTGTTCTACGACCCAGAAAAGCCCTACATACATCTTTTCAGCAAAATCGAAGACAAAAAATTTTCGGTTTCCTTTGGTCCCCCCTTAGAAATCGAAAAAAATGGAATTTCGCGAAATCGAAAAATTTTGCGATATTTGATCTCAGCGTGGTCGAAAACATACCCATACGAAATTTTAGCTCATTTGGTCAAGTTTTAAGGATTTTTAGTGGTGGCGGGGTAATCGAGATAAGACACACTCTATTTATTGCTGTAACCCTTGCTATAACCATGAGTACATAATGCATAAAAGTACACCAGCTGGTAATTGTCATGCTTTATCTATTCTCATCTTGACACATCCTCTGCACGCTAACGACTGCGGCTCCCCAACGATAATCAATACCTGGTCGAAACGGGGGTATGCTCACTCGCTCTATGGTTGTGTAATCTCGAAAACACACTTACTACGTGCGCGAATTGTCTGCGGTCAGCCGTTAGCAACCAGAACAGTTTTACTCTGACAACTGAGAGCTATGCGCTCTTACGTACTTTTGGTATCACTAAGCAACTACCATACACTAACCAACTGCCAACACCGATCAGAATATTTAAGTATCTATTTATTTAAAAATGAAACTGACACTGTACTGTAAGCCTAGAAACGCAACGCACGAAAAGTAAGAGCTAACCTGAACGTCACAGACACGCTTATCCACATCAGAAAGAAAGTTCAAAACAAAACTAAACAGATATATAACCCCCCCCCCCTTCCAAATTAATTGAGTACCGTAATTCAATAGCCACAGTGTTTTACATAAGGAACCATCATATGGACCATTTAAGGATTTCAAAACGACCTAACCCGCAACGCAATACAAACACCAATAGGTAAATATTATGCACAACACAGAAATGGGACCACCATCAATTTTAATTTATAACACAAATCTGGCAAAATTGGAATTTCAACACCCTCAAAAAGAAATTAATTTATCAATTAAGAAAAAGCAAAGATGGAATTTGGCAACCTTAAATAGCATAGTAGATTACATAATTGCTTGCTGCAAGTGCAATCGACAAAACAAAACTAAACGTTTCACCATATGGCTATTTTTTCAGAAAATCTGACAAATCATATATTTTTAGTTGTCAATACGTAAATTCTCTTTCTATTGGACATACAGATACAGTCAAGTCAACGTATATATAGTACACACACTATGGTTAAGTCATACTCACTATACACCAAAACCACACACCTATAAAACATATATACGTGTGTACATAAATAATCTGAAATGGCATTAGAAATAAACTAAAAGAAATGAAAACAACGACGAAAAGAAATCTCAAACATTACAAAAATACAGATTCCTATTAATATATATGTACAATCCGCAATAGAACTATATCATAATATTACAGTGTTAAAAGAAAAAACTGTACCTACAGTTATCCGTGCATCTTTACCCAACATTGACAGAAAGCATACATCTTCGTATCTCAAAAGTTTGCTACAATACTTCCTTGTTCATCGAATGCGTTACTCAAGTAGTTTTTAAAAACTAACATGACCATTGAAATAAATACAGCTTACATCATCAGTATTATTCTAACAAAATTAGCTGAAAGGATGGGAGGCATTAAAATCAAACAAACATTATTTATAAATACACAAACTGCATAAATATAGCATACTGCTACACGACACGTACAGAGAACGAAAGCCTAAGAAACAGTTATGACAAAAGCAACACTGCCACATATCTCACACCAAACCTCAATCCTGACCTAATCTATACAAGTCCTCAATAGATTGTCAAATTGATTAGCATTAGGTGTAGTTTTTGCAAACTTTCACACATTCCTGAGTTTCCTGTATTTGTCCCTACAATAGTCTGAGAGCACAGACAAGTAAAACTGGACGGTGCGAAATACGAAGCATGATAACATAAATTATGTCATTGTCATAAAGGAGACATGGAACTTTATTAAAGTATTATTAAACATTATATACTATCTGAGCAAATCTCTAGCAAACACGTCATTAGAACACACACGGGTTCATGTAAAGGATATCCTACCTCCACTCCACCGAACACAAAACTGCCCTCTTCAACAAGTGGATTATTTCTGGAGATTTTATTTCTGGAGATTGAAACAAGCACTTGAATATAAAACTGGTAAAGCCAGACAGTAGATGGTGTAACAATTGAATAATTGATGCGAAGTTAGTGAAATGGTACTTTCCCCTTGGTACCACAACCCGAAGTCATATTTTGACGACACAATAGCCTACACTGCTCTGTATAATTTTAAAAAGTTAGTCAAATTTTAATCGTAGGAGAAAGAGCGAGATAACCTTTAAATGAACCGAAAATTATTGTTGTTTAATAACATGTACACATACTATGATAATTATGTTACAATTTCCCTTTGAGCAATACGTAACT
>JASAND010019576.1:0-100564 GCA_030248195.1 Trissonchulus latispiculum | reverse complement strand
CTCCTTATTTTATTAATTCCATTACACATTTCTCCAATATATAGTCATATTTTCACGCCGCGACTTTTCTGACATGTTTTCCAGCCTAAATGATGTTGTTGTAGCAAATTTGTATTAATTTCATGTGGAACGCTGAGTCTTGTCCGTATTATGTATGTTTTGATAAAGTGTGTATATTTACGCGTGTGTTTTGTGATCGTTCTGATAATGTGTCTTTTACACATAGGTGTCAGTTTGTGACTGGTTTTTATGAGTGTGTATTTGATGCCTAAGTTTCTGCCTCTCTGTCTGGCCGCTAGGTGGCGCTGTTTGCCTAATTCTCCTGGAAAGACCTAGAAATTTCTCCTATTATGACAAATTTTTAACCAACTAAAACTTTATAAACTTTCATCCGTTTACTTTCTATTCATTATCTTTCTAGAAACACGTCGACTTCTCTAATTATTTCAGTCTAGTGTATTCTTTGCTCCGGCTGGTCGTGTCAAGATTCTCAGCTCCCGTATTTTTAATGCTTTCACACTATTGATTTTTTCAAAGTGATGACCATTTGTGTCAACCTTAAAAACTTCTCTTGCTCCAAGGTGACCTTGTCGAGCTATTTAATTTGCTATTCTAAAATTTAATTATAGTCTAGCAAACTTAAACTGGACCAAAAGAGTGAATTTTGTGGAGAGTTTATTATTCAAGCTAAGTATGACAATGTATATATTTTCTGAAAGCTCAGAAAGCAGAGATTCCAAAAATTTTAAAAAATTTTCAAATTTTGCAATTTCAAATTTCATAAATTTTGAAAACTGTAGGAAAAGAAAAAATAAACGAAAAGTAGTCGAGTTTGGTATCAAATGAAAGGTCTTGTTCAGGAGAATGCGAATATGTATCAATTAAGCGAACCGACACGGCGGCTTCTTTGAAGTTCGTTTAAATTAGCTTATCTTACGCAAGCGTACAGATCAAAAGCTGCAATTTGCACGTAGTTGTGTATAATGATGAGACGTAAAATGTAGCACACTGGCTTGACTTGATTCAGCTCACCGCTTTTGCTAGCCTGGATTAAACCCTCCAAAAGTGCCCAAACAGCCCATTTTTGGGGTTTAAAGAGGGATAACTTTCACAGACAGCATTTTTGAGCGATGACCCAATTATAACTTTTACTCAGCGGGATGGGAGCTTTCAAATGAGCCCAAGTTTGTAGCGATCGGAGCAACTTTTATTTTTCGGGATATGGGCCCGCTGGAACCACGTGCCGCCCCAAACCCGCTTAATTGATACATATTCGCATTCTCCTGAACAAGACCTTTCATTTGATACCAAACTCGACTACTTTTCGTTTATTTTTTCTTTTCCTACATTCAAAATTTATGAAATTTGAAATTTGAAAATTTTTTAAAATTTTTGAAATCTCTGATTTCTGAGCTTTCAGAAAATATATACATTGTCATACTTAGCTTGGATAATAAACTCTCCACAAAATTCGCTCTTTTGGTCCAGTTTAAGTTTGCTAGACTATAGCTTCTTTCTGAACTTTTAATGCGAATTCTTCTTGTTTGGCGGTCCTTTTATCGTTAGCCATTGGGGTTTAGAGTAGCATTTTTGAGGTAACTTGTGTGATGTTTTTGGGGGTTGCTTAAATAGTATTTAATTGATAATTACGTAATTTTTTCAAATAGTTTGCTTTCGTAAAAAATAGTGTTTTGAAATTTGACTTACTTTCTGTAAAAAGTATTTTTCTACTATTAATGTATTTTTATAGTCTAGGTTTTTGTGTAGAATTGCATACTCGGTAGGTACGGCTTGTAATTTGGTAGACTGGTATTAGGTAAGTTAGTTAGAGTGTGTATTTTACAACAAAATTTTATTATTCTTCTGCTATATTTGAATCTTCGCTTTTTCATCGGTGGTTCAACACCATCCGTTAGGATACACTTAGGATTCTTTGGCGAGATACGCACAGGTAGACTGGAACTACATCTCCTCCAGGTTCGACGTTTCCATTTCGCGTACAGTTCCCCACTCGCAAAGTTTGGTTGCGTCACACTTCCAACTTTACAACTGCTCTTTTAACGTAAAAAATACGCGAACCTGAACCAGCACCTTACGACTGCTGGTTAGATAAATACACAAGTAAATTTATTATTAATTAATTATTACTTACGTACTTTGAGTTTTTGCCAAATTGATTTTTGATACAGCCAGATACTGAATAAATTTTAATAAAATATATAGGTGCAGTACCAGTACTAAATAATCTTCAATTTTTATGGTGTGTCGTAGTAGCTTGCAGTCACACCAATGTCTGAATGCGGCAAAGAATGGACTCGTATTGCCTTTGCCTTCAGATCCTCTTCACTATAACATCGTAGGGGGAAATTGCTGGAATCGTCTAAATTTAGACTCAACAGCGGACGGTGCGAGAAAGCATGGGCTCTCACTACTCCACGAGACGAGGACTTAGATACTACCAACTTCTTCTTTACTGATTGGCCTCGCAGCGACCGAATAGTTCCTTTTGGCGCCAAAGAATGCGTCGTCATTTCAGAGCTTCCCTTAGTAAATCGTCCCCAAAATCGTTGTCGAAATCGCGATCCGAACGCGTAGAAGATGAAAAAGTTACCAGCTGGATTGAGCAGAGCCAAAACGTTACTGCTAAGATGAATATATCTTGCAGTCATCAAATGCCGTCCAAACCAATTGGGATGTAAAGTTTCAATATAGTTCATAACCAGGGATGGTGTATTGCATACAAGGAAAAATACTGCTTCTACAAAAAGCATCACAGTGGTGCTAAGTTCACGCCGGCTGGTCGCATTCAGAGTCTCCCTGGTTAGATAGGCTCTCCGTATCGCAATGTAGATTAGAACGTTTAGTACAAAAATCAACAAAAAGGGACAAGCGTACAGTACGACGCAATGAAAGAACAAGATATAGATTGCCCTATATAGATAGTGACTTCTGTGCGGCTGCGGGAACGGACGATAGATTCGACTATCATCGCAAGTAGGAACCAGAACAGGAATGAATTCGAAAAATCGCGGAAACGAATAGAGAACTGCAGCTACACTGATTACCACCAAAACCAGTCGACCTCTTCTGGCGGTATAGAACAACTGATGCTTGAGGGGAAACCAGACGGCAATAAATCGCTCTATCGTGATGCAGGTGGACATCCATATGGAAGCGGTTTTGCTGATGTGAGTGACACCGAAGACCAGATGAAGGCCACCACTGAAATAGAATAAACGAAAATTATAAAATAAAATTTCTAGATTAAAAACCAACAAAAAATTCATGAGCAACAATCAAAATCGGTGGCTGGACGACCATCCCAACTGGCCATCATAACAATAGATGCTTCAAACAGTGTGCTGCAATGGTGCAATGTTGTGTTGTACAAAGCTGCAAAGGCTGGTTTCAGCACGGCTTTGTCATGAGTACATAATGATAGAAGTATGACGCACACCTGAGCGTAACTTTCGCAAAACTTAACTGATTTAGTTCAAATTTGGCATGGATTCATTTGAACGCATTCCTGATTGATCTGCACCAAAATTTTAAAATTTTAAAAATTTTAAATTTTTAAGTTTTCCAAGGGGGGACCAAGGGGAACCACAAAATTTTTTGTCTCGGATTTCGCTGAAAAGTTGCATATAGGGGTTATCTTCATCGCTGAACACGTATCTGAAAACCGTTTTTCGAGCCAGCTTTTCGTTAGCTAAATATAAGCTTAAACGTTAAGCTTACAACTTTAGCGTATTTCTAGCTAACCAAAAGCTGGATCGAAAAACGGTTTTCAGATTCGTGTTCAGCGACCAAGATAACCCCTATATACAACTTTTCAGCGAAATCGGAGACAAAAAATGTTTTGGTTCCCCCTTGGTCCCCCCTTGGAAAACTTAAAAATTTAAAATTTTTAAAATTTTAAAATTTTGGTGCAGATCAATCAGGAATGCGTTCAAATGAATCCATGCCAAATTTGAACTAAATCAGTTAAGTTTTGCGAAAGTTACGCTCAGGTGTGCATCTGCCTTAGTATCGCCAGTATGTCACCTCCAGGCTTTCTGCTACGGTATTAGAGTGAAAAATAGGAGGTGACTAAACCCAGGATCGTGTTCAGAATCGGGATCGGGTGTCTAAAAACAGGATCGGTTTCAGAATCGAGATGTAACTTCAGGATCCGGCTCAGGAGTACACGCGAGTTCAGAATTTGTTGTGTAGCAACAAGATCTGTTTCAGGATTGCCATGTAGCTTCAGGGTCCGGCTTAGCTGCTTTTAACTTCCGATTCTGAGTTCAGAATTCACCCTTGACCCTGATTCTGATGTTACAAGCTGAACTGGACCCTATTTTCAGACACTCAGTCCTCATCCTGATTCCTAATTGGATCATGATCTCGATCCCTAGCTGGCTCTAGTCACCTCCAAAGACTATGCTCTGCACGCATTCCCTTCCCGACCTGCTCACACATTGGGCCGCTCTTATATATCCAGCAAGCTATGCCTCTTTGCTTGTTGTGTCCCAATGCTCGCATGGGTCAACTACGTTTAGGAATCTGTTTTCAAATTTTAACAGACATAACGAGCGAATTTGTTTAATTCTCCGGGAATATCTAGTACTATCTAGTACTATCCTAGAACCAAATTATGGATAGGTGCAGTAATTCGATTTAGCAAAGAGAACACGTTAGTGCCACACCCTCTTCAACAATGTGTAGTCTTGACTTGATGATCCTAAGTGGCAAAGCATACCTAGATTAACCAAAGCCACTATATTATCTCCAAAGCAATCAATTGATAAGTTCAATGTATTGATTAAGTATACTCTATGCAATTATTGTATTCTTCGGACACAGCTCTTTTTCCATCTTAGTCTTGCTAGATTGTGACGTGTGCGTTCATTACCGAGAATTGCTTAATCGAGAATTGCTTTACCGAGAAAATGAGCGGCCGTTAATTTGAAATTTTGCTTTACCGAGAAAAACCAAATATACACATTTTGCTTAACCGAGAATTGCTTTACCGAGAATTGCTTAACCGAGAAATGTACATTGTCAATACTGGACTAAATGACGAATGGCTGAATATAATGTTATTAATAATAACTTTTACAACTTAGTAAATGTGTTTCTGTTTATTTACGTTTATATGTTTCATCAATATGATTTTCAACAAGTTGTACGATTTTAACCTCATTTTCCTAATTAATCAAATACAAACTCGTATATAAGAGTAGCCTAAAAATTAGATTTTAACTTTAATAAATAATGTAATTATTCTGCCGGGTTCTGTATGCTAAACTGATGTATAATACACAGAAAGTTACGACGTTTAATATAATTAAAATTAAATACATTACTTATTTAGCTAGTTATTTCAACTCAATCCCGTTAAAAGAGGTCAATGGAAGTAAAGCCAAGCATGAGGGTAGTTAAACCAGTTGAACTCTACTTTACTCAGCTCTACTCTTTCGCGAAAAGACCCTTCACAAGTGGAATGTTACAGTTTGTATCGATTCTCTATTATTCCACTTAAGATTAATCTAGTAATCCGATGTTTTAAGTTTTTAAATTTGCTGTGCAAAAACATTAAATATAAAAATTCTAAGTCTTGAAACTTTTAAGACACCAAAAATACAGAATTAATTTTTACCTGAAGAATCAAACTTTTACTTTTTTTGGTTTTCTTAAAACTTACAGACCTGATTTACGATTTGCGCTGACAATGAATCTGAAATCCCATTTTCAATTTTAACGTCAGTATTATTCAATATCTAAACTTCTTAGTTTAGCCAGTAAGCAAGAATTTTTATGCAATTGGCCCTTGGGCTACCAATTGATGGCAGACAAGTGTTTAGCATAACTGAGAATACAAATAACAATTTTGGTTCAAAATCAAGGACAAGTATTCTGGTCCGCCTTTGTCTGCCATTAGGTTTTATGTTTAAAAGCTAAAGTTTTGAAAATTGATCTGTGTGTTGGTAGGCCACACAAATTTATTCATGTTATCATATTCTTCAGGTTCCAGTAGGGTTGTTAATTTACATGTAAAAAGTAATTAATCTTTTACACCTGTTTTTAACAGTGTAAAAATGTGTTAAAAAGTGACAAAATTGTTAAAAAGTGTATTAAAAAATATGTAACAAATGTTTCAGCTGTAAATTCGAACCATATTAATAATTGACGGATCATCAAGAGGTCAGAAAGGATGAAATTTAAGCATTCACTGCATGCCACAGCCACTAAAGCCCGGCTCACACTAGACAAACTATTTCCAGCAATTTAGGGGCAATGGCAATATTCCCAGCAATGCAGCCGTTCACACTGTATCACCAAGATTTTCGATATAGTGGGAAATCTAAAATTTTAGTCCAGTGACAATCTATACGACCCTATATTTACGTTTTTAATTGCCACAAAGCTTGCTCACAGTCCTATCTGAGATCGCTGATTGACAGCTCTATTGCTGTCAGTTTTTACATTATTCACTCTAGCAATAAATGGGCAATCTGTTCGCAATCATACTTCCGACAATTATATATTGCCTAGTGCTTAAGGCTATTAGCTAGTCCTCTTTTGTTTATTTTGACAATTGACCAAGAATTTTCCCGCGGATTGAGAAACTATATATTCGTGTTTCTTTTTTGGCATTTAAGTGGTGGATTATTTCAGGGAAATTAGGAAATCAACAGCATTTTCAATTGAAATATTGAGAATAGGTAAAAATCTATTACAAAACTTATTGTCTGGTACTTATAACTTTCAAAAATTTATAAATTTTGGATTAGAAACTTGATTTTCAAATACTGTCCCATTACGTTTCGATAAATTTTTTGACTAAATTTCTTTGCCCCTGTTTTCGCTAACTGTCCTTGTCCAGTTAAAGATTCAATCTTGCAAAAATTCTAAATTTTCAATGGAAGGAAACAATCCTCTGAACATGTTATATGGAAGAGAAACGAGAAACCATTGAAACCGCGTTACAGTGGATAGCTTACTAATCCAAAATGTATTTCCAGAAAACTCAACACGGTCTAATCACAGATAGCCTGTGCCCTGTACTTTTAATGTAATTTTCACGCATACGAAGCACCGTGTCTGCAATTTGTACTATTTGGAATATATACTATTTTTTATGATTGGCGGTATTCGTAGCTGTAAAAATGAAACAAAATTGCCGGAAAAGTAGTGTAAAAAAGTGTTAAAAATATGTAAAAAGGTGTTAAAAAGTGTAAAAAGTGGTGTTTTGTCGACAGTTTTCTACTGTTAATAACTGTAAAAACGTTTTTTAACATTTTTACTTTTTTACAATTTAACTCTATGTTCCAGGATTCTTGCAATCTTGCATGCTTCGTGTTCACACGTATATGCGGTTTTAGATATTTTCTCGGTTAAGCAATTCTCGGTAAAGCAAATTCTCAGTTAAGCAATTCTCGGTAAAGCAAATTCTCGCTTTTGCAATTCTCGCTTAAGCAATTCTCGATAAAGCAATTCTCGGTTAAGCAATTCTCGGTAATGAATGTAAACCGATTGTGAGACACTTCGCCACACTATTGTTCTCTTTGGGTACTTGACCTTTGACTTAAATGTTAGGAAAGGTTGATTGTGAGACACTTCGCCACACTATTGTTCTCTTTGGGTACTTGACCTTTGACTTAAATATTAGGTTTTAACTGTAATGTTGAAAGAGGGGGCAATCGTTACAAAATTAAAAGAGTTTGCTTATGCTATTATTATTTGTTGTTTTTATTTTGACAAATCTTTTATAAAATATTAATAAAGTCCAAATATGGACTAATAATAAAAAATAAAATTTGACTAATTTAAATGATAAAATTTTTCTTATTTTCCTTATAAATAAAGTTACCATAATAGTGTACCAAAATCGTTTCACGTTTAACACATAGTTTATCTAGCCCCCTCCTTTCCCTTTTGTTTTCTATTGAGCGTTTGAGAATTCCCTTTACGCATTTGCAAAAAGAGCAATTAAAGTGTGGCGAAGTGTCTCACTATCGTCTTGCTATATCTTAAATCTTACCCAAACGAAACAGCGAGCCGAGTCAGTGAAAACATGTAGGTGGCTGTTAACAGGAGGACACAGTCCCAGGCCATGAGAGCGTTGACGCAAAGGGCCACAGCAGTTTGTTCCCCTGAACGATGCTGTGAGTAGACAGAAATTACCAGGCAATTACCACAAAGTCCCACAAAGCAAAATATCGGTATCAAAACTTCATTACAAACAGTCTCTGTGACGGCCAACTCATAAGGCAATTGAGCACACATGTTCGAAATTGTGCCATTTGAATGGTTCATTGTGACCTAAACAGTAATGTTGGGGGTTGTGTTACGCACAAGTATATATCTTCATAGTTCTGCGATTTTACAGTGGATTGTGTATAGCAAACATGAGAGAATATGAAGGGATTGGAAGAGGTGGGCTGCAGATCCACTACCGATAAATCGAAGACGTATATTTTGCAACTTGCATCCTTTTTAACATATGCTTAATTGAGCTGGTTATGCTGCCCAAAGTGCCATCAGTGTCATCAAGTGTGTTCTGAACCAAGAATGCCCAATCAGAGTTGGAAGGTGGACGCGGGTACCCGCGGGTCCAGTGGACATGGACAGAAGGTTTGTCCACGTGGACAAACGTGGACAAGTGTGGACAAAATTTTCGTCACCCGTTTTTTTATAAAAAGCGTTAAAATTCAGCCTAGCTTTATATAATCGTTTTTATGTTGGCTATTTTTAGTTTTCCATTGTTATATTTTATTGTGCTGACATCATTTTATGTGACTTTTTAGCTTTGCTGACCTCATTTCTTTTTAAATCGCTTTAATAATATATCCACTCCTTGCAGGCGTTCGTGTGGTACTATATTACGTACTTGATGTTTGCTGGGAAAAGGAACCATGATGAACATATTTTTTCATAATAACCACAATGCTTAATTTGTTTTGGTACGCCGGTACCCGGGTATTTGTACTTCAAATTTGCTACAGTTACATTACATTACATTACGTTACATTACAAAAAACTAATTTCCTCGAAAATGGCCATTCTTTACCTAAAAATAGTTTTTTGCTTATACTGACTTAACTACTAGAGATAGCTCAAAGGTTGTAAAAGCAAAAATAGTCCTCTTTCAGCCATAACAACCAATCCGGTGTATCGACTTACGTACTGAGAGAATAGTGGCAAAAGCCAGAAACAATCTTTTCACTTAAAAATGCGGGACTGGTCCCAGAATGTTAAAGCGCACGAAAACAGGTTATTTCGAAAGTTTCAGCTATTTACATAAAGGATTAAAGCCATATGAGTCAAAAATACCCAAAGGAAACCAGTACCTTAAGAGATAAAAGCGAAAATTGATTTTCGAGTTCCTAAAACTGGCCATTCTTCGAAAAATCAAATATTGCAAGATTTCGACAACTTCAACAGCGCTGGTCCGTCGATCAAGTATTGTCCATTATTTGTAGTCCTAAAGGACACGTTATGATAAATGGAGAGCTCTCAGCCTCTACAGTAGTGTTGTGCACCGGCCTTGTCTAGACCAACCGGCCGGCCGGCGGCCGCCGGCCGACAACAGGCCGGCAGGTCAAATACAGGCCGGCCGGCCGGCCGGTGACAGTTTCTGCGGCGTATTACCTTAAACGTGCCTTCAAACCTGTCAGTATCTTATATTTCTACTTGTATTTTGGATAGCCGGTGAAAGTGGCACCGGCCGGTCGGCCGTTCACGGGCCGGCGTCGCGAGCTGGACCGGCCGCCGATGATGAACAAATTGGGCCAGTGAACAACACTAATCTACAGCACACCAACTAAAATGTGAAATTTTGAAAATCGCAACCAAATTGTTTGGAACACAGATTTCTCTCAACTAATACAATCAATTAATAACTGCTTTGCATTTCTGAGTCAATTACCGAAGGCAGTTTTTCATGGTTTTGCGTTTTGTTATTCTGTTCAAGAAAAATAATCGTCCAAACTTGAAAATTTTGATGAAAATCAGACAAAATTTATATTTTTCTCAAAATCTTGAGCTTACTTAATTACATTACATTAAACTATTTCAGAAAAAATAGCCCTCGGAAAGACATTTCTTTTGAAGCCTGAACTGGTCCTTTTCTTTAGCTTTGCGACACTTCGAGAAATCCATATTCAAAAATTGTTTTATTGTTATCGTTGTTGTTTTGTAACAAACATTGTTTAAATTTTATAGATATTTCAATAACAACAATTAAAAGTTTGAAAGCCAATTTTATTACAGGGATTTTTTATTATTATTATTATTGCAGGAGAGGAATGAGGGAAATTCCAATCCAAAATTGCAGACACCTGCAATATTTATTGCAACACCTGCAAAATTTATTGAAAATCTAACTTTTGTGTTTCTGGCACTTTTTAAAAGTACAAAAAATTTAAAACACTAAAATTTTAGCTGAAGAAGCAAATTCTTATTCATTTTAGTGAAGTTTTAAGTTATTTCGAAAAAATTTTTGCGCCTTCAGCGCACTGATTTCACCCATGTTACGTATTTTACTTCTGTTCGATTTCGACTCAGCGTTGCTAATACCAGCGTTTCTTAGAGCAATCATTAACCATTATATACATTTTCAAATTCTAAATAATATATTTCAAATACATACTAGTGAATTTAGACATGTGTTTTGGCTTCTAATGTAATACATTTTTTATTTCTACCAATTTTGAGTGGACAAATATCTTCTTACTTTGGAAAAGTACAGGTTTTCTAACCTGATTTTTAGGAATTTTTGAAAATTCTCAACGTCTGGAAGACCCCGCTCCCCAGATCTCCCGCCATTGGACATTTTCGCAAGATGTTGATGTTCAATATTGACGTTCAGTGTTTTGGATGAAATATCATTGGGTGCGAAGCGAAAAGCAATGCATGTTTCTAGTTTCTTTCTCCGGAACAGACGAAAACAATGTACTACATATGGTAGTAAATGCTACAAAAACCCAAGATTGTAGCCAACCCAACCCAACCCAACCCAACGTGTTTATACTGCAAAAAAGTGAATTTCCAGAAAAAACACCAACTTCAAAGCACACTTAAAAGCAGAAGTGTAATTTTTTAAAAATCCTGGCTTTATAGCATTAAAACTAGGATTACTAAAAGAAAATTTGTTTTGAAACGTGGGCACTGGTGGACAAAATTTAAAATCGTGGACATGCGGGCATGTGCGGGCGGACGTGGACAAGACCTGCGTGGACAAACGTGGACGTGGACACTGAAAATCTTGTCCACTTCCAACTCTGTGCCCAATGTGATGTGGAGAATGTATTTTCAGAATCCAAAAGCACAGCGACTGGATTTTATTTAATCAGGGTTTATAATTTAATTAAGTTACATTTCTTTGGGTGTAAAACCGAAGCGTGCACAACTAGCAATGTTTCGACCAATTCTCAAAATTCTATGCACTTCATTTTTATTTTGAAACGGTGCAGAAGAGTATGAAATCGATCTCAAATCGCACCAATTATTTATTTCATTAAGATTAAATTTGTGGTTCAACTGACAATAGAAGTGAACGATATGTAACATATTACGCACGTTGGAGTCAAACTCTGATCTGAATACGCTGGTTTTGATGTTCTTGGAAATTATTTCACAACCTTTACACCTTTAATTAAATAACTCATAGCCCGTTTGCTGCTTGCTAAAGTATGTCCGATTGAAACAACAAACCTGTGATGGAAAACTGCAATAAAACTTTCTATCATCTTAAAAACTCCAGACTCGCACGCCAAAATATCATTAGATCCAGAAGTCACTAATTTATAGTTTCAAATGCCATGACCTAACTTGACCAATCGTCTGCCGATAAATCATAGAATGATAGGTACGTATTAATGTAAACAAGTACAACTTTCAAAATATACACAAATCTATGAAAACTGTAACTTTCTTACAACTAGTTACAGCTTACAGTAACCTAGTAACCTTTTCTTGTACGCTTTACGTCTCAACCTCAATTTGAAAAATTTGCACTTTGCTTGGACTTGAAGTACTTCCTAGCTATTGCCGTATGGAAACAGTTCACGAGCGTCCCGATTAGAGTAAAAAACAATTGCACTCAACTAATAGTTCAATTTGTGAGCCCAATCAATATAAACTATGAATAAAGACTTGACATATACTTTTCAGGCCCTACCTAGTCTTACTGTAATGAGCTGTACGTAAAGCTTGCATTATGGCATTCGAATTAGTGCGTTATTATCGGTTCACTACTGGTAGAACCGGAACCGGAACCGGAAGATTTTTGGAACCGGAATTGGAAGTTTCCAGTGTAATTTGTTTCAGATTATTTGAAAACGTAAACAATAAGTTTTCAGCCTAAATTTTGAAAATTTGTTTAGCTTTTGAATGTGGTTTTTCTGGGTACGATCCGAATCCATTATACGGCATTATTCTCCAACATGTAAAAGTTTAACGTTTTCTTGTATGTTTGGCACCCCACTTACAGTGTTAGTAAATTTGAGCTGATGTTTCCTTTTGGAGTCATCAACTTTGAAGCATTATCGTTTACTTGGAGTTAAGAAGCTATCTTTACAACAATATATAGACTAAGACTTTCTCTTTCTAATGGTTACCTGGAAACTATGTAACTTTGGTTTTCTAGAATATTAGAATGGGTGTTTTTCTGACTTTTGCATACCGAAAAAATTTCTAGAGACATCAGTTATGCCATTCGATAGCTCTACCGACAGCTGAGAACACAAATCCGTTATTACAAAATCGATGTTCGTTGTGAAGAAATTTTAACCAAAATTACAGGTTTATAACGGCAAAATACATATCTAACTGTAGCACTGCGTTGTTCTATTGCACATTTTATCACCAACTATTTGTCACTTGCCAATACCTGTTAGATTAGGTCTGGTACTTTATTTAAGATTTATTTAAGACTTGGTAATTTCGACCCCATTGAGTTCAAATTCAAAACATTTTTGATTTAACGAATTCGAATTTTTTATTTGTAAAGGGGATTAAGGAAAACCGAAAAATTTTTGTCTCCGATTTTGCTTAAAAGCTGTATATTGGAGTGTCGCGGTCGTAGAACATGAAGCTGAAGCCCCTTTTCGATACAGCTTTTCGTTCGCTCAGTATAAGCTTATATCTTAAGCTTAAATCTTTAGCTTATACTAAGCTGACGAAACGCTGCATGGAAAAACAGACTTCAGATTCGTAATCTGCGATCCCAAAAATCCCTCTATACAACTTTACTGCAAAATCGGAGACAAAAACGTTTTCGGTTTTCCTTGGTATACCTCCTCAGAAATCGAAAAACTCTAACTTCGCGAAATCGAAAAATATTGGGATATTTGAGCACAGCTAAAACATTCGAAAACATATCCTTACCAATTTATAGCTCATTTGGACAAGTTTTAAGGATTTTGAGCGGTGAAAGGTATTCGAAGCAAGACCCAAAAAGTTTCAATACTAAACTCATTTCCTGTGTACCATGCTAATGACTGACGAATTATTCAACCGTCAGAAAGTAGAAGATTTAAGAATTCATAGTATGTCATAGCCATTAAGGCTATTCGCTGGTCCTCTTATTTATTTCGTTTGACAATTGACCAAGAATTGTGATAATTGCTGCTCGCAATCCTCTGTCTTGCGGGTTCAAAAACTATTCATGTTTCTTGCATTAACGTAGCTGCAGATTTAGCAAGATATATTATACCTGAAATTCTATTTTTTACGATCCTATTAGTTGGCTGCGGGCAGTTGGCTGGGCTTAATTTTTTCAATGTTTGGAGCTGGAAAAATCTACATGTAATTTAAAGCTTCCAACAAGTATATACTTTCACAATTCACCTCATTATATGCAACTAGCAAAGCACCTTATTTTTCTGATACACATAAATCGTCGATTATTGCACGATTTCTCAAAACTGCAAAATTACTTTTCGACTAAATCTCCAGCTTAATAGCAATAAACTTAGGTACCAGATTTAGTTCATTTAGTCAAGTTTTAAGAGATTTTGAGCGGTGGGGGTAATCGAGACAAGACCCTTCACTACATATTCATTACACTTTTTAACAGTTTTTACAATGTAAAAATAGGTTTAAAAATGAATTGCTTTTTACATGTAAATTAACAACCTTAAGCATATAACATAGTGGGACATAATGTTTTGACTCAGTTTATATAAAAACATCAAAAATTGTGAATTCTAAGCATTTTATAAAAATCTCAATTCGAACCGGAACCGGAAACTAGAACAGGAACCGGGACCGGTTTCAAAAATAGGAGCCAGTCCTAGCACTAATTCGAATCACTATAAAATGTTCAGAATACATAGCTCAGAACTGGATAAACTAACTTAACTTATTCGAAACTAATACAGACGGGGAAACCAAAATTAGGAAGTTCAACAAGTGCAAACAAGCAGCAAAAATATTCCACTGTGATAATTTTCTATATCTCAAAGCTTTGGGCATCCGTGCATTCAGACAAGACCTGGAAAAAAGCTCCTCAGAAAGTGTTACAGCCACATAATTATAAATCTTATAGAAGCTGTCATTTTGAATTAGTGAGGAGCAACTTATTTAATGCTACAGAAAGACGCAATTAATTTCCATTATATCTCAATTTTACGGCCATATTCAAGTGACCAGAGGCTATGGACACTAAAAGCAAGGACGATTAATGGTTAAAGAAAAATGCATAAGACATTGAGTTAAGATCTCCTATATCGCGTACAGCAGCACAAAACCTGAATTAGTTAATTCAGAGACAATGTTCGCTCAGGAAACGTTTACCACAAATTGGTGCAAGACACCAATTCACTAACATGTAAGTCTGAATGGTGTCTCTCATATCCTGTGATCGAGTACCTAATGAAAGAAATTTTCACACGATCAAGTGCTTGAAAAAACCAGGCACCTGGTTCGTCGCGAACCCACGATGTAGGCCATACCAAGGGAGCATTACCAACAACATTTCTCCGTAAGTTACTATAAGTTTGCGCGTAGTAAATCACCAAGGGCCAAGGGAAGCATTCCTTGTCACAAACATTCTATTCAGGATAACCAGTAACATCAGCGGCATAAAGTACAAGCATTGCGCCCGATTGCACCAAATCGGATTAACTTAGCTCGATGTTAGCTTAACTCCGAGTTAACTCGGTGTTAGCTATTCTACAGCTGAGCTCAAACTCAGAGTTAAAATTAAGCCGTTGCACCAACCTTGGTTTTATACAGAATAACAAACCCTAACCTCCAGCTCAGGGTTATCTTTAACCAATCATATTAGTTTCTTTAGTGAATGTATCCAATCGTCATTTGTCAATGTTAGCTGACGACTAAGTTAATCTCAAGGTTAACTCCGAGCTAAGTCTTAGCTCTCCTCAACTCTGAGCTCAAGGCCATTGCTGATGTAGTGGATCGAATCTCGTGAGGAACTTTTAAAACTAAAGTGCAAAATAGTTTTGTAAAAAGGAATGGAGCATGCAGAAATAATAGTTCGAAAAATCCGTGACGGATTTTTCCGAAAAATTAAAGCTGGAATTTTAAAAATAGAGATAGTCCTCAGTTAATCCTGATCGCACTCAGGATTAAGTTTCTGCCGCTGAAGACTAAGTTAGTTCGGAGTTAACCTCGAGGTTAACTTAACCTGATTTGGTGCAACGGATTAACTGAGAATTATCAGGTTAACTCCGAGTTAACCTTGAGGTTAGCTTAACACCGAGCTAACCTTCATTGGTGCAATGCGGTGCATTGGAGTAACAACAAAACAATAAACGTCATTTTTGGTCAGCTGCCTAACTTTTAACCGTCAGTGCAATCGTTAATTAGAACGTTGCGTATTGAGATACCTGTTTAGTTTAAACAGCAGCAACCACTGAAGTACAGTAAATAGTCTTGCTGCGTCCAGCCCAGCTTGATTATCTCAAGTACTATCCATCTTATCAAAGCAACAAAAATCCGGTTCATGTTTCAACGGATAAATGGGGAACCGGACCCACGGCGTTTATTCCGGTTCACGCTTTTAACAGAGTACCAAATAAGAAGAAATGGAGATTAATTTTTCAGCTGCTTACATTGGCAGCTTTTTTGTGACTGCAGTATAATACGGTAAACAACGGAAATGGAAAAGAATATCAGAATGTTGACACGATTCTAGAATTAGTGACCTTTAACCCTATTCTTTTGCTCAGTTTGCAGAGCTCAGCAGTTGCCCTCTTTACAGTTAAGGCGTTAAGTAAGCATCCTACAACGACAATCGTTCTTTAGATTGTTTCTCTGTTACTCAATTGCTAAGTTGGACTAACCTTAACCTTAATCCTGTCCAACTACTTGAAGATACTCCTTTTTATTTTGCCAAAATATTAACAATTAATGACACAAGCAGAGTGACAACAAAACAATGAAATTTATGTGCACAGAAACTAGAAAACAATCCACAAAGTTAAACCCATCAAGGTGCAATGCATACAATAAAATAAAATAAAAATCATTTAAACATCATTTCTGAAACAGCTACCATCTTCGCCCTCTATTGTCCCGACCCCTTCTTCCTCTATCATCATTGTATCGTTTTGGCGGCGGCGGTCCATTTCCACGGTCAAAGGAGGAATGGCTGTAGTCATTATCTTCAACTTCTCGTTTGATCCCGGAAAAGTTACCTCCGCCAGGGCCACCGGGTCCAGGTCCCCAGGGACCACCGCCTCCACCTCTTCCACCTCCACCGAAATCAGGCCTGCCTCCAGACGATCGATCATTTGATGGGCCAAAGGAACCCTTGTCGTCGCCATAATAAGACTGCCTGCAAGCAAACATAAAGATAAAACGCATATAATCCAACGAATCAACCGCTCTCCAACTCCCAAAATTGCGAAAGTTATAGCGTTTCAAAAAATTACCACAAAAGCACTGCACAAAAGGATACCGCCACCTTAAAGGAAGTATCAAAAATAAAAAGTTTACAGCTCACGTTTTACTTCAACTAATTATTTACCGATTTGACCCCTGATTTGAAAATAGAAAGAAAGAGACACTCAGTGCTTCCAAGTCAATCAGGTTTGCGAGATACTCAAAACCATTAAGGTGAAATCTCGTTCTTGGTGCCGCCGGGTTTAAACCATACGTTCAATGCGTTTGAACTAATGCTCATTTCACTAATCGCGTACCCCATGCAGTGGCGCACATAAGAAAATTTTTTTGCGGGGGGCGGACCTCAGAAAAATTAGGGTGGTCTGGGGGCTTCGCGCCCAGAAGTTGAAAACTTTCTGAAGAGAAGGTTTTCAAAGTGAAAAAGCTTAAGGGGAAACTCAGTAAATTTCGCGTCGCAGGCGCGAAAAAGTTTGAAAATCTCCAAAAAAGTTGCTGTTGAAAGGTCTAAAACGCTGAAATAAGGGTAAATTAAGCAAAAATAAAAAATTTGAAATTTTATGTTCGCGCGGATAATAAAATTTCCTTTATGTCTGGTTTCGGGGGGGGGCGCACCCCCTCCGTTCCCCCAAGTGCGCTCCTAACCTCATGGCAAACAAACACACGTACCTTCTCCGATATCTCAAGGGGATTTGTGAAAGCCTTGTTTCAGTGAGTGTCTCACTCTTCCTATAACATACGTACTCTTGCTATGACGTTTGGAATAATAAGGAGCATATTTTCCGTTTTGACTTTTAATCATTACCTTCCAGAATCGTCTCGCTGTGGTCGTGAGCGTGGGTCTCTAGGGTCCATATCATATCTGCCTCTATCAGTCATAGCGGAATGTGAATCTGAGGGCCAGTCACGCCTATCTCCAAGACCAGGACCAGGACCAGGACCATAGTTTCGAGGAGGGTCATTAAATGGTGGAGGACCGCCACCGCCGCCGCCACGGTCAAATGGAGGCCCTCTAGAGTCCGGACCAGGACCAGGGGGTCCATAGAAGGCGGGTCGATTGGCTGGACCCGGGCGATCAAATCTGCCCGGACCAGGACCGCTGCCCATTTGACCAGGAGGTGGGCCAGCTCCCATTGGATATCTGTCCTGCATTGGAGGGCCTCCGCCTTGTCCACCCGGCCCAGGAGGACCCATCGGACCTCCCGGAGGTCCACCTCCATAGGGTGGGCCCCCACCTCGGCCGTGCATGAAACGCGGATCATCAGGACCCGGGCCTCGTGGAGCAAAGTTCCCACGAAAACCTCCTCCCTGCGGAGGGCCGTCATAAGGCCTAGGCGGTCCATAGGGCTGCTGCTGCTGCATAGGAGGTCCTCCGCCCGGGGGTCCTGTGTACGGGCCATACTGACGAGGAGGTGGTTGAAAGTTGGGACCAGGAGGTCCGCCAGGTCCAGGGTATCTTTGCGGTGGGCCTTGATTATAGGAAGGACCTTGGTCAAAGGGTGGTTGTTGTGACAGACCAGGGAAATTGTCAAAAGGCGGACCACCTCCCCCAGAGCCAGGACCAGGCGGACCGCCAGGACCGGGAAAACCACCGCCTCCAGGATGTGGGGGTCCACCGCCATAAGGCGGCTGCATAGGCGGACCGCTGCCATTAGGCTGGGGATAAGGAGGTCCTCCGCCTGGGCCAGGATAAGGACCGGGCCCAGGACCAGGGCCAGAACCAGGTCCGTGACCGGGTCTTCCCATATCGCCTGGAATGGTGGGACCTCGAGGTCCCGGTGGGAGGGCTCCAGGATTCATACCAGGTGAGGGATGAGCCGCCGCAGCAGGCCCGCCTCCATACGGGGGTTTTTGTGGCGTTGAGGGAGCCGTAGAAGGCGCTGAGTTACCACCACTGCCAGGGCCACCTGGTTCAGCACTGGTGTCAGCAACCGGCTGATGGGAATACTCCGCTGTCATAACATTGGAGGGCAGGTTGGGAACGTCCACAGATTTTGGCAAGGAGGGATGATGTCCTTCATCGTAGAGCATCTTGTCCTCCTTGTCCTCAAAACCTGGTTTGTTCACATTCCACACCTGAAACAATATAATGTAAAATGAATGTAAAATATAGACTACATGTTATATACATGTTTACATAAAACAAGTCATAGTGACGCGGTGCAAAGGTATACAACCAAACGAACGTTTAAAGGCTACACCTATCGCAGTTGCAAAAAATTTTAACAAATCGACATTAACTACTGAAATTTCTCAAAGACCAAATGTCTCCGAAATTTCAGTGAGAAACTAATTTTTGCAAGAAGGTAAAATGAGTAAAACTACAACAACTAACCTTTTCAAATTCTCTCTGGGCCTGTTTTACGAAGGGCTTCCGAATGATGTTTGGCTGAGGGAAATTTGATCCTTTCTTGTCCTCAAATCCTCCAAGGCCAGGGATTCCAGACATGGTTGGCTGAGAGCTGCTGACGCCGGATCCTAAAAATTAGATCGAAATGTCAATATAACTTACATCTATACACGTTCCCTGCCACCATTGGTAGATTTCTAGTATTATCTCCCGGCCACTACCCAAAAGCTACCGGCCATGTCACTCATATTGAGTGCCAGACTTGCCAATCATTTTACCAAAGAAATCGCAAGCTTAAGATGTGTGCCAAGATGTAGTAGTTGTTAACGTCCCGGCCAATGTCGAGAAGCTGCTTTGTTTAACAACTGAGGGTCACTCAATATGAGTGTCATGGCAGGGAACGTGGGCACCTGCTTTTTATGAAATGTAGGCAATAGAAATTAATTAGCTCATTTCAACTCTAATAGCTGCCGTGACATTTCATTTTCCCTTTTCGTTTCTTCTACTGTATTACAATAAAAACCAACTGAAACGTTTTAGCGAAAACTACTACACAAATTAGTCTAATTTAAACATACTAAGCTCTTCTTCTCGTTGTTTTCGAATGATTCCTTCCATCACACTCTCTTCCAAGCCCATGCCAGGAATTACAGAGGAATCGGAGGTAGGTGGCTTTTTGGGTTCAGCCGGTTTGACTGCAGGCGGTTGTTTCTCAACTTCTACAGGCTGAGGTTCTTGTTTTGGATGGTGATCCGCTATAATGTAAAAAACTAACGTTACAAAAAACTAATAGTCAAAATCTTACCACATACATACGTACATTACCTTAGCATGATGTTATTCTAGTGCCTTCAAAATAATGCGATAGGGCGTTTTCAACATTAAAGGAAGAAAGGACAGATAGAAATGGGTGTCCGCAATTAGAATAGTGATAATTTAGTTTTAACAGTGTATCTTTAAGAAAAGAGAGTTTAGACATGTTGCTGAGGAGCATTAGTCTATTGCCTGTTTCTCTTTCAACATTAAAGTAGACTAGAGTAGAGTAAAATTAACTCGTTTAACTCAACACAAGATTGCCGTATCGTTTTAATAAATTTACTTGCTTTAACTTCACTTAACTCTTTCCTGAAAAAACTCAATGCAGTAACTATTTTTAATTTTTATTCAAACCAATACGGAAATCTTTACATTGTGTGATAAAAGATTGTTTTATACGCGCTCAGGTAGTTAGTATAGGACCGGGAAGAGATGTGGAACCTAAGCTCCTCCTACCGTACAAGGAAACAGTATTGTAATCAAGGGGCAAGAAAACCGGGGTAAATATATTTTGACATCACAGATTCAAATACTCTATTTTCGGTATGGCTCGAATTATTTCTTAAATGTTTTTTTTATTTAAATGAAAATTTGAAAATGGGATCCTCGCTCAAAATGACAATTTTTGTACCAGTTCTTAAGAAAAAACTGCTGCATTCATATCAGTTTTGAAGTCAGCTTTCTAAAAACTACTGTGCAAAACAAATTTCGACATGGCAAGTAGAAACACTCACTGTCGACACTTTTCCTGCAAAAGATCTTGACAATTGTGGCATAGACAAGATAATGAAATAAAAATTTAGCGAAATTGCAAATGACTTTAAAATGAGTATTTAAGAACTAAAAGGCATACAATGATGATGTTCGAATTGTCCGGGGCCCATTCCGAAAAAGTCTTCAATATAGTCTCCGGGTTTATGCCGCGCCCAGAACTTCCTGTAACAAACAACTAATGCAGAACTCAATAAGAGCATAGCGAAACAATTTATATTCTGCAACTGACAGAGGTTAAGTAAACTGCTGCTAGTAAAATCTAGAACTCAAAAACTACAACATTTAAGGTTTTGAATAACCAAATACATAACATAACATTCAGTCCATTAAAAAGACGGACAATGGTTGCCAACTACAATAGTAAAAAAGAAACATACGTGTTATTGTCATTTGATCCAGAGGCCAGAATATGACCCAAGGGATGCCAGGCCAATGCCCAGATAGTTTGCTCATGGGCATTCTCCATCAGACCTACTTCTTTCTCATTGCTAAACAAAAACTTTCTCACAGTACTACAGCATCACACTACAGTTGAAAGAAATGTTCTGCTTTTCGGAAAAACCTCTCAAAACAATATTGATGTTTAATCCCGCAATTCCACAACACTTACAATTCAAGAAAGAACTCACCCAACAAGCCAAAACAAGATAGCACCATCAGAGCCACCGCTAGCAAATAGTGATTCATGAATGGGATGCCAAGCAAGACCTAAAAACAAAAAGGGAAAAATTAGAGATCAGGTATGACATAATTATGATGCCTTGTAAAATTAAATTTTTAGTTACAACAAAATACCAAGACCAAAGTTTTATGTATTTCACAACCATCACTTACTGATAACTTCTTTCTTATGACCGCGGAATGTCTGAATTTCTCGCATCATTCTGACATCGTAGATTTTGATTAAATGATCTCGTGAGCAACTGAGAAGCCAATTTCCGTTACGGTTCCACTTCACATCCATTACCCCATTCTTGTGATCATGTCTTAAATTAGCACAAAAAAGCCATCACGTAGGTACCATGTTGCCACGTAAAGGCGAGTTCACACTAGGCAACTTTGGAGCAACTTCGTTGCCGCAACTTCAATTGCCCCACAACAAAGTTGCAGCAACTTGCTTGCAAACACAGTTAATTCAACTAGTTGAAATAACAACCAATCAAATGCAGGAATTCTAGTACCTAATTTTATAATTTGAAACGACCAACCAGCGTGCTAGTTGTCGCTAGAAATCGCCCCAAGCGCGATTGCGGCAGCTTTTTTCTCAGTTGCGGCCAGTACATTCACATTGGGCAACTTTCCAGCAACTTTGTTGTAGCAAACAAGTTCAACTAAGTTGACCCAAAGTTGCCTAGTGTGAACTGGCTTTAAGAAACATAAACGGCCTACATAGAACATGCCTAACCTAATGTCCCTGAAAAACCAAATTACTTATAGCTTAAAATAATTTTTTTAACCCAAAAGTAGATACATTCTAAAACCTTGTACATAAGCTTCTGTTATGCTTACAACGTGGCCAAACACTGTCCGGTTTTGGAATCCCACAATTTAAGTGGTTGCTGCGAGTCGCGACTACCAGATGCCAACAACGCCTTTTGGGGGTGCCAATCAACGCCCCTGACATCAGAACCATGTCCTAAAAAGGCGGCAATCTAGTCAATAGTCATTAGGTAATAAAATGATAATTGAAATATGATGAATACAGGAATTAAATCACCTACGACAAAACCTTATATAAAACTATGCGACATATAAAAAAGCATTATTAGTAAGTCATACTGTATCCATCGTCAAAATAAGCACAAATGGCTGAGCAAAGCATGAAACTACTATTTATTCTATCCTACCAAATGGTAGGATGAAAATTAACTAAAAACTAGGCTAGAATAAACTCTAAGGACAAAAAGTTGACAAAAATTGATAAAAACTCCAAATAACTGAATTTTCAAGGAACAAAGCAACTCTGCTGCCAAACAGATTGACTTCTATTCCGAACTAGCCAGGTATTTTTTAGGGATTCTTACCGGAGGGCCAGAGCCCCGGGAGATTTTCGGGGGGGGGGGGCAGGGTTGTAGCAATTTGGCATTTTTGGAGTATTTTACACGCAGAAGCGCAAAAAGTTGATGCCAGCGATTTAAGTTAAAAATAGCCATTTTTACGAAAAAGCAAAAAGTTTTGAAAATTTGCACATTTCTGGAAAAAATCTGGGCCCAAAAAATCCCGAGGGGAGTGATTTCGGAGGGCCTCCCCCGCCCCTGTAAAACCCCGGAACCAGTATATTATGTCAGTAACAATACGAAAAAAGGGTCATAAAAGATGCTATTCGGTTGTGAAAAATAAACGCAAGTCTAACCACGGAGAATCCTTTCTTCGTGACAGCGCAGAAAATCCCAAACGCGAACAGTTCCGTCATCGCTGGCGGAGGCAAATTTGCCGTCGGTTGGAGAAAAACTAAACAAAGTAAAGGCCATAATATAGATTAAAAGTTAAAAGTTAAAACAACTCAGCAGTAACGTCTTAGTCAGAAACTGAAAAAGGACGACTCTATGAGCCCTGGGATGCACCATTTCCACAAAATTTATGGAGTATGAATGAAAATGGACTCAGACAGGACATGCCACACCAACAGTTTGGCCTATTGGCCCAATTTTAGCGCCTGTTGCATGCGCTTTTCCAATAGAAACAAAAGCTGGTAATATTGCCATCAAAAATAATATATAAATTTAGGCAAAAAATTAGGGTAACGATAGGAAATAATAAATCTAAACTAAGTTTTCCTTCCTGTCTGCTAGCTGGTGAGCTGTTGAGAGGCTACGACGGAAGTCTAATCGTAGAAACCCTGTCCCAGGCAGGGTTGTCGTCGTCAAATGTAGGAAGCCGGATCGTTAAAGTTAGGAAGACGGTCGATTTCCAAAAATTCAACTTTTCGTAAACACTGGGTTGTTCAGACTACATTCGAGACCAGGGCTTGTCCAGGCCAGGCCACATATCCCTAACATCAACGACATCAAACTTGATAAACAAGGACGTAAGCAGCTTAGCACAAATTGCCACACTGTCCTTCATTTACTGCAAAACTTAGGCAGTTTTATCTATATATCTATAGCTACTGTTAGGACTAGTGCGTGCTGCACTTGTACAGCACTCAAGACGACGTTACTCGTTACTTATTATTTGACTCAACCTGCAGTGCTTGCCGCAGTTGTATGCAAATTTTCTGGGCAGTTACAGCGTATCTATATCGGGTTATAGGGCTTGTGAACTTGGACGGTGCTTTACTGCAGCACAACCACACAGTAACATTGCAATAAGTAGTCTTATGTAAGAAACACATCTACATATTATATATACTGGTCCGTCCTATTCACGTACAAAGCTGAATTTCAACGACCAATGACTAATCATATTTAAGGGCAAGAACAGTTTCCTTTTGAAAATACGATTAATTTGATATATGTGACAACATGATGATGGTGCAAGTCACTGCTAATTAGAACCAAAATATGTTGCATGTTGTTCGAAAGCTCTTGACGTTTAGAATCATAAAAGTTTTGCTGTACAAAGCAAGCTCATTAATTGAACTCGTAAATAGCCTAGGGGCAGAAATCTAAGCTCGCCATGAGGTATTGAAAGATCTGCAAAATGGCAGCTTTTTGTTAAGCTTTGAAAACTTTTTGCTATATCAGACAGTCATGGTCAAAATAAATACGATGTTGTCGTAACTACAAATAAATTAACTTCACAAGAAAAATCTTATAGCAGTTGGGAACTACGAATGCACGGGGCCTGGTCCCGAACACAGTGGTTAGAGCCCGATCCCGACCGGAGCCCAAATTCTGCAAATGGACAGTTTATATAGAACTATGGTCTCTTGCGCTTTCCCCCCCCCACCCATAACTTTTGATTTTTTTGACCAATAACTTTAAAATTTGGTGTGGGTGCATAATGGAGGCTTATGAATTCAAAAATTTAAAAATATAAAAATTTCAAATTTTTGTTTGGTGAGGGGGGAACAAGGGGAACCAAAAACTTTATTGAAAAAAATTTTGCTGAAAACTTGCATAGGAAGGTTTTCAGGGGCGCTGAGCACGAATCTGAAAACCGTTTTTTGATTCAGCTTTCCGTTAGCTCAGTGTGAGCAAAAGTTTTATGCTTAAAATGTAAGCTTATACTGAGCTAACGAAAAACTGAATCGAAAAACGGTTTTCAGATTCTTGCTCAGCGTCCCTGAAAAACCCCCTATGCAAAATTTCAGCTAAATTTCTTTCAAAAAATTTTTAGGTTCCCCTTGGTCCAGAGGTTGATGCTTGTTAGGGATAGACAAAATGTCATTTTAATGAAATCATTTGACTTCCGGACCAACCGGATACTGAGATAATAGCCCATGAATTCTCAAATTTCAAAGCTCAGAATCGGAAATCGACCGGATATTCAATTAGTTTGACACCGGTAAAATGAAAGTAGCCTCCCAAATATTCATTGTGCCAAAAACTAACATTTTTTATCCGCGATTCCGAGCACCAGACCGGAAAAACCGATTTTTCCGGGTTTTTTTCGCATCGGATACGACCATAAGTCACGCAATTTTGGTCCAAATTGGACAAAACTTCGTATATAGACTAATTTCGATCCGCTGAATCTAAAAATTCAATCAGCGAAACTGTACGACCTACCCATCTTGCTGTACAGTTTTTGTGACCTAGACATCCGGTTACCGGACATAGACCGGATGTGACCGGATTTTCGGAGATGTCTTGGGCCAAGGACCAATATGCTAGAGTATGAATTCATTAGCATTCTCTTTCCGAATCTGAAGCATTTTTATCGATTTGGCATCCGGTAACCGGATATAGCTGGGCTTATTTTAGGCAAAAATAAGTGGGGGGGGACGCCCCCCCCCACTAGTGGGGGGGAGGTCGAAAAGTGGGGGGGAATAAAATGAGCCAAAAATGCTAAAAATGCTTTATAAATAGCCTGTTTTCCACATACACTGCTATAACTATGCTTAAAAGTGCTCAAAAATCAAGTTTTAGCACCAAAAAGGCGATTTTTCATCAAAAATTTCCGGCAAAGCCGGAAAATTTTTGAAATTTTTGACCAAAAATCCTTAAAATTTGGAATGATGGAATGATGATGGAATGAAATGAACAACCGCCCCACAGTACGCAAACATTTCTACACATATATACGTAGGTTGGTACACGTATATTATGTTTGCAAACTGCACTGTGGACCCACCACGTAGACTGCACCTGTCCGCCCCTAGTCCCTACTATTCACAGCAACAAGATATATCGAAATCATTATCAAAAGTCATTACTATATAATGCATACGTAAATACCGTTCACTCTTTCGTAAGACACACAGCTACTCAATGCCCCTCGGACAAGTGCAGTCTACAACTTTTGATTAATTTCATAATTTATTCAGCAAGAGCATTTCGTCATATAGTATAGACTTTTTAGTTAGTGATAAAATTTATCTGTAGAAATCTTTAAAGAAAAAAACTGCACTAAGAAGAAAAAAATTTATATACGTCATTAATTGTGACTTGGCATTTTCTGGGCGCCCTATAGTGAGTGGGGGGGAAGCCCAAAAAAGTGGGGAGGAACGAGTGGGGGGGAGGTGCTCGAGTGGGGGGAACCCGAGAGTGGGGGGGGCACCCCCCCCCGCCCCCCCCCCCCAGTAAAATAAACCCAGTATAGACCGGATATGATCGTTTTACCGGATTCTCCTCCTCCTGAGGTTTCTAGAAATGTATACTTTATATAGACTAACTTCAAAAGTTAACTCAGGACAAGCGCTTCGGTTCCAAGAATTTTTTTTGGTCAGACTAGTGACTCGTGCATGGCCCGAGTAGGGCATGACTCGGGTCCGGACCGGGGACTCAGGTTTCGGGCTTAGCTCGGGGATTGAGCCCGGCCCAGGGGCCCGAAAAGTTGGTGAGGCCCGGGCCTGCCCCAGAAAATTTCTTGACGGCAGGAGTCACCTGTCCAGTAGTTTTTGAAAGTGCTCTAAAGTACTGTTTCAAACAGTAGCAGCTACTGGAGTTTCCAGTAGGTAGGAGGCATTGGGAGCTATTTGGTATTTACTGGAAACCCCAGTAGTATATAACTACTGGCTATTCCAGCAGTTTTATGACTAAGGGCCGATGTTATAAAGTGATATAACCAGGTTAAACAGCTAACCGAAGTTAGAAACCATGTTATCAACCCTAACCCAGTGTTATAAAACTGGGGTTAGCGTAACCCGGGTTTTGCTAATGGGGTTAGGGTTAGGGTTGGGATTAACCATTCCCTTACCCAAAGTTATAACCAAACCTGGGTTTCAAACCCGGGTTAAAATTGGGGTTAAATTCAGCAAATCTCAACTCTCCTCAGCTAGGAGTAGAGCTGGGGCCGGTTCCACTAGAACTGGTTGGAACCGGAACCGGAACCGAACCGGAAGGATTTTTAGAACCGGAACCGGTAGCATTTGGAACCGGCCGGTTCCAGGCTGAAAAACTGAGCTTGAACTAAAGTTTTTGCCAAATGTAAAATTAAAATTGTAAAATGTAAAATGCAAAAGTTGGATATTGGGCCTGGATCTCATAATCCAGCAACATTTGAATATTTGATTCTGATGCATAATTTTAACGTCTCCGCAGCTGAAACTAGAACTGCATTGGACAAATGTAGAATTATTAGCAATAAGTCTAAATTAGCGATTACTACGTCGAACAGTTGTTTACATTTCAAAAATAGTTAACGAATAATTCGATGAACGAATATTCTAAATATTTGTTTATTTCCACTTAGATAATTGCTTAATATTATGGAAAATTTTTGTATTTGTTGCAGGATTTCGGCTTAAGCTAAACTGAATCTAATGACCAGAATTTGTCGATGGCAGTACGTGCAGCAAACTTTGAAAGACAGTATATAAGTGTATAATTTTTAAATCATTTTAAAGCTTACTTGAATTTAATAATTTTAGAGTTACTACAAGTAGGCAGAGTACGGCCGTCTCAATTCAAATGTTCGACTTAGACATGAACTGACACATGCAAACAAGTTTGAACATGGATTGATTTCCAGAAGTGTGGGAAGCTCAGGCGCGTAGCCAGGGGGGGGGAGGGGGGCATGCCCCCCCCCCCGAAATCGGAGGGGAAAGCAAAAATTTTAACACAAAATAGGAATTCTAATAATTATTTCCAAAAAAATTTCGCCTGCGGCGCTAATTTTCCTCGAAAATACCTCAAAAATGCCAGCTTGCACTTGAAACCGGCCTCCGCAGGTTTCGTTTCAGCACTAATTTTTGAAAAATTTTGGCTTGCCCCCCTCCGAAATTTTTTTCTGGCTACGCTAGTGGGGAAGCTAAAGAAAAGCGACTAGTTCAGGCAACAAAAGAAACGCTTCCCGAGGGTTATTTGTTCTGAAATTGTTTAATGAACAAACTAAATCAATGCTTTGAGAAAAATGGAAACTGTCAGATTTTCGCCAAAAGTTTCAAGTTTGAACGCTTATTTCTAGGGAACAAAATGACCAAACACAAAACTTAAAAAATTTCCCTCAGCCGTTTACCCAAAAATGTGTGCGTAACTCCGCTTTCTAATTGCTTGAATGAGTTGAGAGAAATCCCTGTTCAAAAGATTCTAGTCGCCATATTCAAAATTTTGTATTTTCATTGCTGTGCTTAGGCAGAGATGCTACAGAGCAGAGAGACCAACTCGAAAACCAAACCAAACCAAAATCAAATAAGCCTTGAAAACCAATTTTCCTTATTATCTTTTAAACCGTAAGGGATGGACCAATAATATATACTTTGAAGAGCTAAGTTTGTAGGTTTTGGTGAGAGCATTCGAATGACTATAAGTTTGTATATAGTTTATTATTTTCATTATTTTCATCACTTTTGCTTCTAAAACACAGCTTCCTTTAAGGACGCTTTGAATTATTCTTTGGTAGCAAGCTGGAGTCAACATTATCTCCGAACCGAAGAACAATTTTGCGGGAGCAGAAACATTTAAAAACTGATAGTTTTTAGTTTCCATTTATTTTTTTCAAGGACTTCTTCGGCTTCTGGCACAAAATTCGAAAGAGTGAAGGTACATAAATAGAAAGAGGTGTCGGCATAACAAATCTCTTGTTAGGAACTAAATGTATGTCTGTGTGAAACAAAGTGGCCAATTCCGCACTAAATTAAATTTTAATATTTTTTGTATTTCAAATATATATCTTACCTGCATTTAAAATTTAAAATTTCTGGAAGCAAATTCCGGAAGCGGCTGTAGTTTTGAAAAAAGAAATTTAAGACTAAGCTTTCAGCATTTCTTATAATTTTTTTGAACCATTTCCTGTTTTTAAGATTTTTTGGATACGGTAGGCGCTGTTGGTATACCGCGCTGTTTATTCACAGAAACATTGAGCTGTCGAAACAATTTTGTTTCTTATGGCAAAACTAACGAAAGGTTTCAATGTTGGTATGGTAGGTAACAAGATGTTCCAAATTGTTCTGCATTAACCTATCAAAAAATAATTTAAAAATTGTGAAAAACTGTTGTCTAGCTGCTTGATATGTTTAATTCAATTAATTTATAGCATTGCTTCTTCACTTTGATTGTATAAGCCCTATAAGAGGCCTACAACAAATGTTAAATAGCAAAAAATTACCACTGCAAATTTTGTACTTGGAACCGGGAACCGGAAGCTAGAACCGGAAAAGGAACCGGCATCCTAGAACCGGAACCGGAACCGGTTTCGAAAATTGGAACCGGCCCCAGCTCTAGCTAGGAGGGTTAGAAGTTAACCCGGATCAGATTTTGAATAAGAACGGAATGGAAAATTTTTGAAGACTTGTTTTTGATAGTGAAAATACATTTTTCATATTGCTTTTCTTCTCATCGTGATGGTCTTTTTTAAACTTCATTTTTACAACTACAAATTTATTATTTCCAGTTTTTCTGAAACGGGCTCTCAAAAAGTAGATTAGGGTTAAAATTGGGGTTAACCCCAAAAAATAACCGGGTTAAATCCTTGATAGCTGACTCCGCTGATTCCTTGAGCTAATTGGGGTTAAAAGTGAAGTTAACTCTAAGGATAACCGGGTTAAGATAACCTAACCCCAAAAGTGCATCATAATAAACCTAACCTCAAAATTTCGGGGTTAACCCCAAAATGAACTTAACCCGGGTTAGCCTCAACCCCACTTTTATAACGTAGGCTCCTGGATACGCCCAGTAGACCATACTAGAGTTTCCAGTAGTCAGGAGCTGATTCTGAAGACTTTAAAACTACTGGATCATTCTAGTAGTTACTACTAGAATTTCTAGTAGACACTGTGACTGGTTCACTCTAGTAGGGAACCACTAACCCGATAGTTAGTGCTTTATCGTTGTGGAGGACTCCAGGAGAACACTACTAGTTTCCAATAGCAAAAACTACTGGTTCACTTTTAACAGTGTAGTGGGCACAGTGCAAACCAGACCAGACCAAAGGATTCCATCTCTGGGTGCAACTTTCAAGGCGGCAACGGTGAGGCTGGAAGAACCATAAAAGCCAGTGTAAGATCTGACATACAAGTTCACTGGTTTGGCAAAGCCAGCGGCCAAGGAAAATGCTGCAGCGACTGGGGACAATCGCAAACTGTTCCAACATGAAGCTACTCTATGGTGTCTAGACCACGCCCGTCGCAGAATCAGTTGTGGATAAAGACGGCATCAAGAATTCGGACACCAGTATACGCCTCTAATGTTGGAGCACTTTGTACATTGGCCAAACAGTCGCAGCTCGGAATCAGCCGTAATCGATGACAACGTGCCCTCTGGCAACGCCTATCCTTTAGGCCCGAAAAAATCACAGACGACAAACCCTCATTGCCAGAAGTGCTGCGCAAATGAACGTCACTTCAAATAGTTTTGCCCGCTATCCTTACGTTCAAAGCTCGAAGCAGACACAAGTTGCACGCACGCGGCGGTGTTCTCGAGCGCTAACACGTAAAGATACGGCGAGCGACAGTACAAAAACGTGCACTGGGCACTCATTTGGGGGGGAAGAGGTGCTAGGTACACGTTTGTGGGGCGTCAGCCGTTAAGGTGGGTTTCAACGAGGCAACTTTCTAGCGGCTATTTTAGGATGCAACATTGAAGCGTCTTTAGCTGCTCAGAAACTTTTACGATTTGGCGTTTATACGAGGCAATTTGAAGGCAAAAGTTTACAAAGCAACTTTCTCCTAGCAGCCAATGACAATTCAGCGTGCCTAAAAATTAAAAGGCGTGTCCTTGATTGATTGGCTTTTGCCTCTGAGTTGTCTGAAAAAGTAGCTTCTGGACCGACTGAAGATTTGAAGTTGTCTTACTTTACTGGCGAATTTGTAACCATTCACACCAGGCAACTTTCAAGCAACTTTCAGTTGCTACAAAGTTGCTAGCAAAGAGTTGCCTCAAAGTTGCCTCGTGTAAACTGGCCTTAAGCGCACAGAGCATGTACCTGAAGCTGATAACAGAAAGCCTGCCGGCTGTCACAGCAGGCTTTCTGTTATCTATTATGTACGTTCTCTTGGTATATACTTGGTACTATTTATATAACATGACATTAGCTAACATATATAGGATCAGTTTCTGGGGAAGGTCCTATCTCAAGAAAATTTTTTGGAAGAGCGTCTGTTCCGCGTGTGTACCTCAGGCCTAAATTGGCGCATGGTTTTAAAATTAATGTTATTATTTATATACAAATATGTTACATATATACCATAAATGTTACTCTTCAAGGATTTGTAAAAAGTGTAATTTTGAATAAAATGTCTAAATTAGTGTCAATTCTCTAATTTGAAAATATTTTGTGACGATCCCATATATAATATTTTAAGGTATATAATTTATCAAGGATTTTTAGATAAAAAATTAGATTTCGGTTTTTTGACACTACCTACATAATAATATAGTATGAGCCTGGGATTAAAACGCGTCACTAATTGTCATTACTTGTCGACGGAGCCAGAAAGAGGAAAATTAGAAAAATGCGAAGGATTTTCTCGGCAAAAAATACAAAGTAAATATGTGCTGTTCTGAGCGACTAACCATAAGATCAACATCTACGCATGCATTTACTTATCCAGCCATGCGTTTGAATACAGAATGTCCAAGACGACGGATGCGACAGAATATACGAAACCTATGATTTTAAATGGAGAAATGGAAAATTCTTTCGAAAGGTCTCAGTAATGAATTTATAATTCTTTTAAACTAACGATAGCAGCTTCCTTCAGAAACCAAACTTCAGTTCTACCTATATATATATGATGCCTAAAATACGGAAAGTTTATAAATCTTTGCATGAACGGGTAGAGTAAACAGAGAGTTAGAAATAACTCTTTTAAGGGGGGGGGGAAGGTTACTACAAAAGTAACTAAAGTTCGATTAAGAAAAGCTAGCTAGCCTTTATGCCACATAACAGTATTATTTAGCATAGTTTAACGCTTCAAAGAATTCCACGGAGTGTAGATTCTGTGGAGCCTTCGCAAGTTCCTGTTGTAGGTCCAAAACGCGACCTGGCGCACAAATACTTTGCTGCGCCCTGCACACTATATACAAAGCACGGTGCCTAAATTTTGCAGAGTGCTTTGATATAGTCTAAGATAATCTCTAGACCAATGTAATTTTTCTGTGCAGTACAATCACAGCGCGAAAAATAGGGCGTGGTAGGTCCGGTCCATACTGGCAGAGAGGTTAACTAATGTCTTATGAACAGTGGTTAACAAAATGAACCTAAATTTTCTCCGATAAGTTTCTGTCTGAGCTTGTGTGAAAATTACGCGATTTTCTTAATCCCTGCGTTCGCAGTGCTAGATCACGTTATCTATATTGTCGCTGTTATTGGGTGGCATTCCCAAGGTGCGCGTCAATTACTCCAAAGTATATACTCTGGCAGAACCGTCTGAAACTTTGCACATTACAAACCAGTAAGTGCACCAAAATGTGCAGGAAGTTAGGTTACTAAGCCTCGCTCCAGTATTTAGAAATGCTAGATTACTTTCTCGAAGTATGAGTGACTATCGCTACAAAAAGCTCTAAGACAGTTGTAAGCGTATATATATGCACTGAACGAAGGAAGCATCAAATTGGAAAACGGGTTTCATATTTGGATTCAGCAGGCAAAGAACCCCTATAAACACCTTTTCGGCCAAATCGGAGACAAAAAATTTTTTGAACCCATTTTCAACTTATTGGTTTTGGCAATTCTTTTCTACTTTTGTTTAGAAAATGTTTATTTCGAAAATGCGTCTTATTTTTATAAACCTTGAATAAATGTTCACCATATTCATTCTTTTAAGGGTGGTGAACTGGTGAAGAGCATAAAATTAAATATTTATATATACATATATAAATTTAAGTTAAGAACCATTGTGCACATTCGCGAAATTTAAAATATTTACAGAAGTTTTGCTTCGCAATGTCCACTTTCCAACATTTGAGAATTTTTAAACAAAAATTTTCCAACGTTTGGAAAACTTAACTACGAAACAATAAAAATTGGTTACATATACACTGCTGTGCCGGGGCATCCGATATTATCTAGGAAAGCAGAGGAATCCCTGCGAATCCTAGGTACCCCCCTTGGGATCTAAGTACCAGCTTCTTGCAATGTGCTCCGCCTACCTCCTTCGAAAGATTGTTGGGTGCAAGTGAGAAATGTACTCAAAACGGACACACGTTCGGGATTTACTTCTGATCCCACCACATCTACGCTAGAGGCTTGGAACGTTGAAAGACGTTGTGCTTCGCTGTTATACGCATGAGCAGTTGATGGATGTTTTACTACAGGAGCCGAAAGAACAAGATGGTGTCTACTCCAGCTTCAGGGACAAATTTGGCAAGTAAGCAAAAGATTTCGGTTTAAGGCTGCGCTTCCCTTAAATTCAGCCCACTTTGGAAAGCTGTAACTTACTCAATATTGAGAGTTATCAGTTGAGCCACACATCAGTTTGAAGCTCTACATCTTCTGCGTTGTCTCGTGCCATTGAAACGTGTCTGTCTAGTTTGTATTGGTTGCAAATTTACCAAAAGTAACCACAATTTTTGACATTAGAACGAAAATTCTGCAAACATTCACTGCTCAAAAATGATGGGAGCTATGTAGTATGTATATACATAGAGACTTAATAAAAAGCAAAAGTTGTAGAGCAAAACGATCACTAGTCGATGGGCATAATTTTGAAAGTACAAATTTTAGAACTTCAAAATTTTTCTTTCTCAATGCACATGTATAGAAACTGAAGTTATGAAGCTGGCGTTTTTACCGGAAGGTTATCATCCCTACCAGACGTGTGGCGCGGCGGGAAAAACCCAAATTTTCGAATTTTGGCTGTAACATTTTTATTAAACGACAAATCGAAAATCTAACGATAACTACCATGAGGCCTGCGAAGAGCTTCAAAATGAGCCATAAAACGTCTCTCTAGCACTTACCGTTGGTGAGAAATTTTCGACCAAACCGATGGGAAAACACCCAATGCGGGAAAAAACCCATGGGCGGGAAAAAACCCAGCCGCATTTTTTGCTGCAAGCATGCCAGAACGGTTTTGACTATACCATTCGAAAGAGCGGGACATTTTTAGTACATCTGAATCATAAAATACCAATATTTTTGCAAAAAATCATGTCAAATTGACTTTTCAAAATTTCGTATGTTTAACACGTAAACATAGGCAAATTTTGGAAATTTTTGAAATTTGCTTAATTTCTGCAGTTTAAGCATCCTATCACATAGAAAACGTGTTTTTATTGCACTTAAAGCCAAACCCGACCTATTTTAGTGAAAAATTAGCGGTTTTTGCGAAATTTGAAAATTTGGCTTGAAATGGCACCATCTCAGATTTTGGCCACCTGGCCCTCACATAGAAGGTCGAACCTAGGTAAAATCTATACCAAATTAATCAGGAGGCTCTACTGAGCTAAGAAATGCATGAATTTTTCCTTTGCTGCTAATGGTTGGGGTTTTTTCCCGCACATGGTTTTTTCCCGCCGAGTCTAGGTCACCCCCAGGTCGCACCATAGGTACTAGAGCCAAATTGCATACACCATCGTGACGTTCGAGACATATCCTCTGTGAAACTGCAATCCGTTTTGGGCTAAGTCTTTCCAGTAGTTCAGGGTGACCCCCCCCCCAAAGTTGACCCTGCCTGACCCCCATGTTGGGACCAAAAATTCCAAAATTTTCAAAGTCCCAAAAAATTTGCTGAGAGGCAGCGGGAGCTACAATGATACACCCTCTAGGGTAGTTTTGGACGCTCTTTAAGATAGGCTACTAAAATCCGATCTAGCTCATATGGGTGACTTACACTGGCGATGGGTTTTTCCCCGCATATCGGATTGGGTTTTTCCCCGCCGCGCTGAAAGTTTGAATGAAATTGGGCAATAATTGCACTTTCTGCAACAGTATATGCACGTAAGAGGAGCACGACTTTAAGTTACCACAGCAAAATTAAGTCTACTCTGTAGTGTATAAAGTTGTCATTCTTTCTCGTTCACCAATCCCCCAACAAACGTTGATGAATCTGGACAATTTATACATACATCAAAATATTCCTAAAATGATAAACTGCAGAACCTTGCAACCAAAATTTAAGTTTAGGCCTTTAACATTATTAATTTTAAAGAATTAAAATTTGACTTCATATTAAAATCGTGTTAAATTGTAATCCAAATTTCCAAAAAATTTAGTCTAAATAAAAATTTTAATTCCAAGGTTCATCAATCAATATACTAGCAGAGTATATTAACGTATAACTTGTCCAGATTCAGCAACGTTTGTCAAGAATTTCTTTGGCGCATGTAAAAAGTGAACTTTTTCAACGGACCCAAAACGACCCAAAACGCACCTCCCTTAAAGGGGGGCGGGTCGCTATGAGTCAAAATCTACAGTCACGGACTTCGCTCATTTTTGCACATAATATTGGCACACATGTTCCCAAAAACAAGACAAAATATTAGAGTTCCAAATCAAACTGTGCCAGAGATATTCAGGTAAGATTGGATAACTTGAAATTTTGTGTGATTTGCCCTCCAAGGTCATGTGGAGACAAAACAAGAGCGAAATTTGGGTCAACCAATGTGGCAAATTAACACTGTCAGTCGGCTAACATTTCAGTGCTAAAGCGACTCCGGCATAGCCATCCGGTCCTTCGCCATGCAATCTTCAATCGTAAACTGAACATTTTTCTGATAATTGTGCCTTCACACTTTAACTTGCTCTAACTTGCAAGTATATATACTATATTTAAGACAAAGTTCTATTAGAAAAGTTCTATTAGAAAAGTTGTTCAGCTCATCATTAGCTTTCGAATGACACAAGATTTATAAATTTTTGGCGAAACTTCAACTTTGAGGAGCAATTCCAGAAGGTGCAAATAAGGTGAGCAATTCCATAAGATGCAGATAAGATACAGCTGTCTAATATTTTTCTGCAGATGGAGACACATTTGCCAAATCACGATACCAAATGGCAACATTGAAGCTTTCGCCTAGCAGTAAGCGGAAATTTTTTTGTGAAAAATGGGGGGGGGGGGGGTTGGGTAAATAAAAGCATCGGCTGCACAAGGCTGGAGGGCGGCAAAGGTCTCAGTGTCCGACATTTTTTGACCACACGGATGCTATGTGTCAAAAACTAGGTCAGTCGGAGCACGTCGACTTTAATAGCCCCTTAATTTGCTGGTATCGTTTAGTGGAAATTTGACCATATAGTCTTCAATTCTTCATAAAAGTGAATAAAACTTTCCAATTTGATTATTTTTGTGCTCTTTAACATTCTGGACCGGTCCCGCATCTTTAGGTGAAAAGATGCCAAAGGGGTCGAAAAATGGCCATTTTTGAGGAAATCAGTTTTTCAAAATTACTGCAAAATCCTATGGACACTTCTGATTTACTTATACTCAATCGATACATAATGTCTAATTGCACATTTTATCAATGCATATTAGATGGAGTTTCTTGCTTTTAAGCTAGAGATCTGGCCGAAAAACCATTTTGGCAAATCTGCGATTATTTTGTTTTGAACATCGATTTCTCAAAAACTACTAAACAGATTCCAGATATTTTGGCAGAGTGGAAATTCGCACTATTGTGGAGGGACGTTTTTCTTGGTTTTGGCTAAAACGTTTCCAGTTTCGAGAAAATTCAGTGGAAAGTTTCGAAAGTCTCCGGGCATTTTGCGAATTTTCTCTACCGTTAAGTGATCCTGAGCGAAACCCAAAAACGTCCCCCAGCCCATTTGTCCTCTGTATTATAGCACAAAAAGAAATTTTGGCTGGTTTGAACATCGATTTCTCACAAACGACCCGATGGATTCGCGTGATTTTTGGCAGGATGAAAAATCGCACTATTGCGGAGGATATTTTTCTTGGTTTGAGCTAAAACTTCGCCAGTTAGGAGTAAACGCAAATTTGCGAAATTCCATGTCACCGCACACAATATGGAATATTTTCTGGGACATTAAGGGGTGGCTACTAAAATCGACTTTCTCGACTTTGTCCGATTGGCCTACCTTTGGCGAAGACATAGAGCATGGGTGTGGTCAAAAAATATCGGGTACAGAGAACTTAGCTGCCTTCCAGCCATGAGCAGCCGTCGCATTTATGTGCCCGACCCAGAGTTGTATGCGGGCCGATTTTTGCAGCCCGCGCCCGGCCCGCAGCCCGCACCTCATGACCGCGGCCCGCAACACTCCGCCCCGCGGCCCGCAGGTACCCGCACATACAAATTGCTACCTATGTAGTACCTGAGCACCAAAACTGTTGTATTTTGAAAGATACTTCCGGATCCGGCCAATTTTTCTGTCCGTTTAATTTGAACTTTGTTGTCTACCAAATTACTGTTCTTAAAGTGGTAATAAAAGCCTCTACCAAATTACTGTTCTTAAAGTGGTAATAAAAGCCTATCTTCCCTTAACACGTTCAGTACTACTACTGAGCCATTGGTGGGTCAGTCCGATTCTTACTGGCAAAGTACTGATCCACCCTTGGGTCAGGCTAGCTTTAGCATGTAGTTTACAGAGAAAAAATTTTTTAGTGTGCAAAGCAAAATATTCATGCGGCTTTTAGTGCGTACAGGAGGAGGAATTATTCCTGTATTATTTATATTTTTGTTTGTGACTGTGTATATAGTATTAAAATAGTATTAGTCTATGAAGTAATTAACCAAAAATGGTATTAGTAGTGAACGTGTTATATAATTAAAAGGGTACACCATGAAAAATTTTTTGGGCAGGGGTTTTGTTCATTTCTACGCAAATGTTTGACGCATTTATCCTTGACAGCGAGTTTCTTTCAGCACTTGACGAGCTTAATTAACCAGCTATTAATTGTAGGAAAATAAAAATTGGTATTGAAAGCGCCAATCCTGCGACGCAGCAACAATTTTCTCCATAACGCCCTATGCTGTGGAACTTCATTCGGCTGTCATTGACCTTAAATGAATTAGTCTTCAGCAAGAAGTTGTGAATGAAATTTAAATGAGTTAAAGTGTTCAGTAAGAAGTTATCATGGATTTATATTTATTTATGTGCAAAAGCACGAATTTCCGAAATTAAATTAAAAATTCAGTTTCTGCGCCAATGAAAATAGGCGTTAAAGCTTTTAAAGATAATATTTCGGCAAATATGCTACCCCGACTTTCAGTGCTAAACACTCACAAAGGCTCCAGTAGAAACCACAGGATTGACTTTTGTAAATGATAAATACGTTTCGACTTATTTCTGCAGGACATCGTTGATATTTTTCACAAAAGATACTTTGGTCGAATGGATTACAAGCTAGACTTGTATATAATCAATACAAATAAAACCTGTAGTTTTCACTGGTTTATATCTACAGGTTATTACTCAATACGCTGAATGATTATGCAACTGAGTAATATAGTACACGCTGAAGGTGTCGAATGGCATAACGAAGTCAAATAGTGTTTAAAAATCTGAAATACTGCCTTCTTTTGTATATAATTTGGTATGTATGAAATCTCTAGAAAGCAAAATTCTCCCCATGAAAGTAGCCCAAAATCGGCCCGCATCGGCCCGCGCGGGCAGTAAAATTCGGCCCGCCCCGCCCCGCGGGCACCCGCGGCCCGCATACAACTCTGGCCCGACCCCCCCTTTTCACAACTACCAACATAATTAATTAAAAATTTCTACTGACTGCTAGGCCCAAGCTTCAAAGCTGCCATTTGCCAATATGATTAGGCACATATTTCCCTAGCTGCAGAAAAATACTAGACGTCTGTGTCTTATCTGCATCTAAGGGAATTACTCTTCAAAGTTGAAGTTTCGGCAAAAATTTAACAACTTTTGGCTAACGAAAGGAAAATTTTATTACTGGTGCGAGCTATAAGGCTGTAATTTGCAAAAAAGGGGGCCCTATAGGAGTACTCATTTGTACCAAATGGCAAGAAATTCTGCCGCGTGAAAAGTTTTTATGTCAACTTTAATCTTCACAAACTGGCGAAACCGCCATTTTCAGTCTGTCGCATCCTATGTAGAACCTTTCTGCAGCCATAGAAGTCGCACGCAAACCCTCACTAATCGAGTTGAAATCTTGTGTGGGTGTGTTTTCGACCTCGCTGAGTTCAAATATCACAAAAAATTTTAATGTCAAAAAATTTGATTTTTTCGTTTTCTGGGGTACCATTGCCCAAAAAAGGCGTTTTGGCATTTTTTGAAGATTAAAGTTGACACAAAAACTTTTTCACGCGGCAGAATTTCTTGCCATATGGCACAAATGATTACTCCTACAGGGCCTCCTTTTATGCCAAATTACAGCCTTATAGCTCGCACCAGTAATAAAATTTTCCTTTCGTTAGGCAAAAATTTTATAAATTGCATAAGGTGAGCAATTCCCTTAGATGCAGATAAGATACAGACGTCTAGTATTTTTCTGCAGGTTTAGGGGCTTATGTGACAAATCATATGAGCAAATGGCAGCTTTACAGTTTGGGCCTAGCAGTCAGTAGAAATTTCTAATTAATAATGTTGATAGTTGTGAAAAAAGGGGGGTCGGGCACATAAACGCGACGACTGCACATTGCTGGAAGGCAGCTAAGATCCTCACTACCCGATATTTCTTGACCACACCCATGCTCTATATCCTCGCCAAAAAGTAGACCAATCAGACAAAGTCGAGGCAAACCTTTAGTAGCCCCCCTTAAGTCCTGTTGACAGTTGACAAAGTTGGACTGGCAAAAGAATTGACGAAGTGCGGATGCCTCATAAGAGTTGACTAAAGCCCGGTTCATACTTGTCTCTAAGTCTCTGTCTCTATGTCTCTGTCTCTGGCCGGTTCATACCTGTCTCTGTCCTTTTGTCTCTAAGCTGTCCCTAAGAGTCTCTAAGCGAAGTTGAACAATGCTCAACTTTTCTGCCTGTCCTTAAGGTGCTGGTATCGCTTTGTGTAAATTCGACCCTACAAGCTTCAATTCTTCATGAAAATGGATGAAACTTTCCAAATACATTATTTTCGTGCTCTTTAATATTCTGGAACCAGTCCCGGATTTTTAGGTGCAAAGATAGGAAAGTTTTGGTTTTCGCCCTTATTCTCTCAGTACATAGTCGCTATACCGGATTGGTTGTTATGGCTGGAAAGAGGGCACCAAAATGAACATTTTTGCTTTTACAACTTTTGAGCTACCTCTAGTGATTAAGGCAGTACAAGTCAAAAACTACTTTTGGGGTCAAAAAATGGCCATTTTTGAAGAAATCGGTTTTTTCTAAATTACAGCCAAATCTTACAGACAATTTTGGCTGATTTATACTCAATCGATACATCGTCCAATTGCGCATTTTATCAATACCTATTCGCTGGAGTTCGTTGCTTTAAGCTGGAGAATTCGCCGAAAAACCATTTTGGCAAAATTGCGATTATTTTGTTTTGAACATTTGTTTCTCAAAAACTACCCAATGGATTCGTGTGATCTTTGGCTGAATGAAAATTCGCCCTATTGCGGAGGGACATTTTTCTTGGTTTGAGCTAAAACAGCTCCAGTTGTGAGAAAACTGAATAGAAAGTTGCGAAATTTCGTGTCATCGCGCATTTGCCGGATTTTCTGGAGTATTGAGAATTGCTGAGCCAAATCCAAGAAAATGTCCCTCGGCCCACATGTCCTTCATATCAGGGCACAAGAAGAAATTTTGACCGATTCTACAGTTTTGAGAAATCGATGTTCAAAAATTTTTGGTCTGTCAGATATCAGCATGTCGGCAATTTTTTGCTATTTTTTGCCAATTTTGCTAGTTTCTTAAGCTCATATTAATGTACAGATTATAAGCTTTAAAACGATGTATAAAGCTATTTCCAAATCCTAAAATTGCGAAAGTTATAGCGTTTCGAAAAGTCACGACAAAAGGACTGCACAAAAGGATACCAGCACCTTAAGAGACAGCCAATCAGAATAACGAATGATATCACGTGAAAAGTCTCTGTTACTTGAATACTTGAACGAGCTGCATTTATATCCAATTTGAAAATAAGTTTTTCACATAATATGACGTTAGCTGTTAACAAGACAATAAAAATGATGTTCTATTGTTCCAATTTAAATTAATTAGTTCGTTTTTAACCACACCAAGTGACCAATGAGATTTGAATTTGTTGTCACGTGATCGAGTCTCTGTCCTTTTGTCCTTTTAAGTATGAACGCCTTGTCTCTATCAGTGTAGAGACAAAAGGACAGAGACATAGAGACAGAGACTCAGAGACAGAGACATTGAGACAAGTATGGGGTGTGGGTAAAACCCGGCCCCGGCTCCGGCTCCGGCCCCGGCCCCGGCGCACCTGGGTAAAACACGGCCCCGGCCCCGGCGCATGCATTTATTTTAGGTGGGTAAAACACGGCTCCGGCCCCGGCCCCGGCGCAGGGTAAAACCCGGCCCCAATGTTTAGAAAACCCGGCGCAATTAAACACGTGCGTATACGTGTGTATTATGCATGCAAATACAGAATATATACATTGTCTTACGATAATGCAAACAGTACACATAATCCCTTGCAACAATGGAAAAGTATATATACACATTGTTTTGTTTTAATTATGATTTTTTCACAGTTAAGACACGCAATTACATATTTTTCTAATACATAGCGTTTAATGAAACATTTGCATATAATGAAATAAATGCATAGCAAAAGTTTTGAATTTATTTTCACCATACATCACGAAATTTTAAAACAATTTGAACCAATATTTAGAAACAATACGTAATTAAAAAAGCATTGAAGAAATTTTGCTGACATAGTTACGATAAAGTTAAATTTTAAAATTCAAAAATTATTAACTTGTAAAATTTACCACGGGGGGATAAGACATGCCAAAATTTTCCGGTTCTCCTTGATGTCCCCCTTGGAAAACGTAAAACTTAAATTTTTTAAACATTAGGAATGTCTTACGAGTTAATAATATCAAGAGTACATAATACATAAGAGTATGACAAGCGTCATACGCTATGTATTATGAGCTCGCTACATCCTCTGCACGCTATCGGCTAACCCCCCCCCCCATAAATCAGACCCCCCTTGACCCCGCCCCTTGTACATGTACGGCGTCCAAACGGCGGGTCGGGGTCTATGTTAGTATATTTACGTGATAAGCTTGACAAGGGCCCAATTTGTGTACGGGGTCTAAGCTTGTATGATTTAAACATATGTGTACAAAATATACAAGCACAAGCCCGACCCCCCGTTTGGACGCCGTACATGTACAGGGGCGGGGTGAGGGGGGTCTGATTTATGGGAGGGGTCAGCCGATAGCGCGCATCGGATGTAGCGAGCTCATAATACATAGAGTATGCCAGCTGTCATACTCTTATGTATTATGTACTCTTGATAATATTGAATACTTTAAGCATTTTAATCGGTTCTTAAAAATATACTTCTTATTATTTCAAAATTATTTATTTTCATAAGTACAAACCATAAATCAATACAAAATGGCTAGAAAAGGTTGCGTAACACACTGTAAAGTATAAAACTCAACTCATAAACTACGCCTTAAATCTTTACACATATGCGTAATTAGACATACATCAGTGTTATACTGTATAAGAATTTACACTATAAAGTGCGCCGGGCTACTGCGCCGGGTTTTACCCACTTATTAAACTCTGTGTGCGCCGGACTGGGGCCGGGGCCGGGTTTTACCCAGACCCCAAGTATGAACCGGGCTTAAGTGGGGGATGAACTCAAAAGAGTTGGCTAACCGGGGAGAACTCTTATTACAGGGATTAGAGTTGACCAACTGGGGAGTTAACAAACTGGGGATACGTCAATGCCATGTGTCTCGAAAAATATGATGAATCTTCAGGATCTAGGTTCAACCCAGTAAGAAGAAATTGCAGTTCAAATCCTTACAATTTAATACTTACACCAGCATCCCTCACTGAGGGCTACGATGTCGCGCATACAGGACGACAAAAGACAACGTCGTGACAAATACATCAGGTATGACAAACCACCTGTAAGTATTCATTACTGCATAAATTTCAATGAAACCCAGCAATCAAGAGCTTCAATTTGACATAAAATAAGCCTATTTGAAAAAGTTGCACGTTCTTTCCCGAACTTTTAAAATTCTTAAAAAATCAGCAACCCTATGGGAAAATAACCTCGTATTTTCTAGACTAGATATTAACACTTTATCTAGTCCACATTAGGTTTACACCAAGTTGTAGCACATTCGCTCTTACACAAAGCTCAAACTTTTGTGGTAGCAGAAAAATTTTCCTGTTTCCATTTTCCTATGTTTAACACATGTCACGGCAACCTTTACCTTTGGAGGGCTATTGTGAATAATAGTAAAAGTGTTGCAACAAGCGCACTTGTCTTGCTGTTTTGGAGACCCATGAGGAGTATATATACAAACTATGTTAAAATGAGAAAAATCGGCGATGGTCGAAGTTGCTACCTCCCCCTTAATCCGGGTGCTGAGATGCGGGTTAAAAAACTCGAATGTGCGTGAGAAATTTAAGAGATAAACTTAATAGGATCGCGAAAAGGAGGATAGAGTTAAATTTACCCTTTTTACCTCTATATATATGTCATTCACGAAAGCGTTAAGCCCAGTTTACACGACCAAACTTTCGTCAAACCAAACTCAGACCAAACTCAAGTTTGGTGAAAGAAGTTTGGCAAACTGTCCGTTTACACGGAATATTAATCTTTTAATTTAATTCAATTTAATTAATTTAATTTAAAAACTTTCGTTTTTTGGCCATTTTCGTATTTACTAATTTAGTAGCATGTTAAATTTATATTTTCTTGGCTACACCTAGTGCGTTTAAAACAGGATTTATCCTTGTAATTCCATAAGCAAGGATTTTCGGAGTAAAAATTCAGTAAATTAATCCTTTTCAAATTCCAACCCGCCATTCAGATAAACTATTTTATAGAAAAACACAAGTATAGTGGAAGTGCAAAAAATCCGCAAGGCTAGGACCCAACTGAAGTAATAAAACGTACGTATTGATGTAGTTTATATGCTCCAGTCATGGTCATGTGTTGCAATCTGATTGGCTGTTTTCACCAAACTTTGCAAAAATGTCATGGTCATGTGTTGCAATCTGATTGGCTGTTTTCACCAAACTTTGCAAAAAGTTTGGTCCTACACCAAACCCGGTTTGACAGTTTGGTGGGAGTTTGGTCAAAGTTTGGTGCGGTTTGGTGTTCGTTTACACGGCCAAATTTTCACCAAACTTTCACCAAACTTGAGTTTGGTCTGAGTTTGGTTTGGCGAAAGTTTGGTCGTGTAAACTGGGCTTTAAAGGAACGGGCGCATCTACTGTTACCGAAGCTAATAGGCCTGCGGTGCTACTGCAGGTAGGAAGACAAGAAATAGTTAAAGGCAGCAAATAAATTTAACTCGTTTAACATTCGCAAAAAGGAGGTGTCTCTTTCATATTTACAGGACACAAGTTAAATTTACATCGGCTGGACAAAACAGGAATTTTGACCAAGGAAGACCTGGGGGCAGTTTCATAAAACATTTTTCCTTCTCGACTCCACAACTAGACTCTACTGTCGCTAATGTATTTCATAAAAGTTGTGCGGTCGAGTTTGTACTCGCACTGGATTTGCGAGTCTAGTTGATGGTCGAGTGCGAATCGATATAGCTGCTGTCTGCACGTGCGTCTCCTTAGCCAACCAAGTTTTTGATCCAGCGCAGGAACTGTTTGCTCCAGAAAGAGCAAGCAAAACTATGCATGAGTAAAAAACATTTAGCTTTGAGTCAAGCATGGTTCGGCTATAAAATTGACTTTTTTATTGGTTCGCTAAAAGTCGTCCTGCCAACCAAGTTTTGAGTTATTAGCTTATTTGGTGCCAGCTGATAGCCATTCAAGAGTACACCATGAGTCAGACTACAGAATTTACCGAAATTGCAAAGAAAAGCGGAATTTTTAATTAGAATTACTAACATAAAAACAAAGTCTAATTTGCTGAAAGCGGGAAATGTTCCACTCACCTAACATGAGCAGTGCTGAGAATAAAACGGTGGTTATCCCGGGAAAACATTAAATTTTATTTTTCAATTTGCCGCCTTTTAATTTGCAGCAGCAGTATATATCACCAACGAATAGTCTTTCTTGGACGCAACTTTAAAATAAACAAAAGGGTTGAAAAAAATTTGAATTTTGCACATGTAAAGATTGCGAAGTCGCGATTGCGTCCGCTCACCGAAAGTCGGACGACTTTACTCCAAAAAGTAGGTTATCCCCGGTTGTCCTTATTTTCAACAATTGACTAAAATGCTATTTTTCGTAAAGAAAACGAATGTTATAGGTTTCTGAATGGCTGTAGTTTATAAATTTTCTAAAAAAAGTTTATATAGTTCGTAAATATAGAAAACCAATTATCTCTATTGTATTAATTGGTTGCATTTAATTGACAATGATTTAATAAATTATTACCATACAAATACGCGCTGAATCAAACAGTTCCAGCGCTGGATCAAAGACTTGGTTCGCTAAGGAGACGCACGTGCTGTCTGCTAGTACCCGTTTCATAAAACTCTAGGAGCTGCTGCCGAACTCCAAACTAACAGCCGTCTAGCTGGGCTTTTTCTATGCGAAAAGAGTGGGAGTGGGGAAGTTGGGGGGGGGGGACCCTCTCAACTAGTGGGGGAGGGACCAGTTGTATAAAATTGGAAAAAATGCAGTAAAATTAGTGATGGGCACTGGATATCCGGATAAATTTTATATCCGGATAATATCCGATTTCAGAAAAATATCCGGATATCCGTGTACATTTCAGGCAAAACAATGAAAAATTAGCAAATTTTTGACAAAATTTCAAAAATTTAAAAATATTTTTCAAAAATTCCTTTGAAAATATTTTTGAAAAGAAGGTTGAGGCTTAGTTGCACAATAGGCATTCACAGCCTGCCGAAAAATTGACAGAAAAATTGAAAAATTAACTGCAAAATCGAAAAAGTTTCTTGAAGTTAAGTTTGGAATAGGGGTATAACCGGATATCCGTCAACGCAAAATAGGTGGATATCCGGATATGCAAAAATATACGGTGCCCATCACTAAGTAAAATAGCCTGTTTTCTACATATATACTGCTATAACCTGGGCTTTTTCTAGGCGAAAAAAAGTGGGGGTGGGGAGAGTGGGGGGGGAGCCCCCCCCCACTAGTTGGGGAGGAACCCAAAAGTGGGGGGATCTAAAGTGGTCTAAAATCGCTAAAAATGCAGTAAAAATAGCCTGTTTTTTACATATACTGCTATAACTATGCTTAAAAGTGCTTAAAAATTGAGTTTGAGTAGCAAAATAGACGATTTTTGACCAAAAAAGTCCGGCGGAGCCGGAAAAATTTTGCAAATTTTGACCAAAAATCCTTAAAATTTGGCCTTTTCTGGGCACCTTATAGTAAGTGGGGGGGGGGAGCCCAAAAAAAGTGGGGGCTGGGGCCCAGGGTTGGGCGAGACCGAGACCAGGGTACCGAGACCGAGACTGGCCAAGTCTCGGCTTTTGGGCGAGACCGAGACTGGCAATTTAAACTTAAAATTAGTTTCTTCCAGTTTTTGAGGTTAAGGAACAGTATTAGTGGCTTTAACACATGAACATATGGTTTCCGCACCTTGTCAGTTAATTTTCGTTACATTAATTTAAAATTTTCGCTGAAATTTGATGTTTTCAAAAAATTTTTGGTCTCGGTCCAAGACCGAGACTTTTGGCTGAGCGAGACCGAGACCGACTCCCAACCCTGGTGGGGCCGAGTGGGGGGGAAGGGGTCGAGTGGGGGGGAACCCAAAAAGTGGGGGGCGCCCCCCACCCCACCCCCCACTAAAAAAGCCCAGATAACTATGCTTAAACGTGCTCCAAAAATGAGTTTGAGTACCAAAATAGACGGTTTTTGACCAAAAAATTAGGGCGAAGCCGGATAATTTGTGAAAAATTTGACCAAAAATCCTTAAATTTGGCATTTTCTGGGCATCTTGCGGGGGGGGGGGGCGGGGTGCCCCCATTCACTAAAAAAGCCCAGCGTCCAGTTCTCCAGTCAAATTTGACTAGAGAACTCCCCAAAAAACAAGAATAACTTTTGCAATGTTACAGTTCTTCTTGACGTAATGCTTAAAATTTAAATAGTTTGCATAGCGGTTAGAAAAGATACGATTCTTTAAAGAATTATCCGTTTTTCACGCAAGCCCTGAGCCTGAACTAGCAGACATGTTACTCGCGCTAGCAATGCTAGTGCTGCTAGCAGCAGCTGAATCTTATAGCTAATTTGGTCGAGTTCTCAAAAAGTTTTATGAAACACTAATACTTGCATCTCGCACTAGCATGCTAGTAGTTTTTATGAAACTGCTACCAGGAGAAAAATAAAACCCGCAACAGGCCAGATTATGTGCTGTAGCTCAAAAAGGTATATACTGTATATTTGTATGAAACTTGTGTTTCGAGTTCTAGCAAACATTGATAACGACGAAATTTTTATTTCCTAGGTACAGGAGGACACTATGGAAAGTCAACCTTAGCGAACAATCTACGTAACGTAATATCAAGAGTACATAATTATAAGACTATGCCACTAGGCAAGCTCTATGTTATCAGAGCAGAAACTATGCTCTGCACGCTAACGGTCCACCTCCCGCAAATCAGAACCCAGTGACCCCACCCCCCGCAATTCAGTACCTAGTTGAAACGGGGGTACGCTCACTCGCTCTATGTTTGTATGCTTAAGCTCGAAAACACAAGCAGTGCGTACGCGAATTTTGTGCCTGCTTCGAGCTTTAGAACACAAACATATTCAAAATTCTTTGAAGTGATGGGTCTGATTTGCGGGGGGGGGGGCGTTAGCGAGCAGAGCATAGTTTTTGCTCTGATAACATAGTGTGCCTAGTGGCACTCTTATATTATGCACTCTTGGTAATATCAAAGTAGGTAACAGAGAGCCCGACCGCAGTCACACTACTCTTATCAATAGTCCTTCGCGAAACAATATCCTCCTGCTGTTACTTTATCGCGAACTGTGATCGGACTTTTCGCCAACTTTGGCGAAAAGTTCCAAGTTTTGGCGAAATAATTTCTTCCAACCACTTTATCGCCAACTCTGTTGGGACTTTTCGCCAACTTTGGCGAAAAGTCCCTAACGTTTCGCGAAATGTACCTGTGCAACTTTTTTCACCAACGCTGTTCCGACATTTCGCCGAAGTTGGCGGTAATCGCCAAAACACAAATATCGCCACTGGTCCTGCGTTTCATGAAATGTACTGTACGTATTATCCAGCCTATTATAATCTCTTGGAAACTGGAAACTAGGCTGCACTTTGACACTGAAAGGCAGACCAAAACTACTTCAGAATTGAATTGTACAAACGACCGAAGCAGTCGGAGGGCTTAATGGCACGAATTAACCTATTAGACTAAAAAAATCAACATTTATTAAGAAGAAACTGTGCTGGCTAACCCGTCCACAATATATACACCGTGTACCCGCCATCAGTTAAGCTGAAATATGTTTATATGTAACATGCGGGATAAAACACCATCATGTGAGACACCTTGAAATCATGAGTGGGCAGATTTCGCCAGTAGTATCCAAGACTGAAGTATGTAAAGGTGAGGTTACAAAAGTGGGCAGAGGCAGAAGTTAGTACAACATACGCGAACGTGGTGGATGGGAATAACCAATAATTAAAGTGATTTTGTACACTACGAAATTAACAATATTGTGGTAACACCTCACAAGGCACAGGTAGTGTTCGAAAACGGCGTTTGTTTGGACGACTGGCTAAAGAGTCAGAATTGTCGTCAAACTTGAGCCGGCAGCTGAACGTCACAGAACCTTATATAGCAGTCATTGCAGTTGCATAAAGCTGTAAACTTAACTCACAAATCAATTAAGCAAAAAATTTCCATCACAATTTGGAATGCACTTGGAATGTTCCTCGAATAAAACTAAAAGTTTTCCATACAAAATTCGATTTTAGTAAAAATATTTCCCCATGTCTGCAATTTATAGCGCTACTAAGCTACTTCTCGAATGTTTTATAAATCATAGAACATCAAGACGGCTTTCATGGTTCTCTTCATTTGCACAAGTAAAAAGTAGTCAGTAAAAGCCGACGGCCGAACGTTCAGCCGCTACCTGCAAATGCTAAACGTAGGCAGTCAAACGAGGTGCGATAACTTTGGCCAACACTAGATAAGGGGCAATGTGAAAGGAGTAAATAGGGCAATGTCGCATACTCGTGAATTTAGCACTGATGAAAAAAACAAACCGGAAACCGTAGCTATATTGAATTGATGAAACCAAACGATAGATATTAGATCCCAAAAACACACTAAGAAAAAATTGAAAATATATTTATTCATTAACCATGGATTCCTTTACTCAAACTTCCATGGCTGTAATACAGTGAGTGCCGTTTACTTGAAACCGTTCAATGAATAGTCTTTTATTTGGCACACACATACACGTATATCACTGTACTGAATCAAAAACAGGTACAACCAACAGAAAACTTAACAACTGAAAATAATAAATAGTAAATACTTCCAAACCCATACGTCTATACGTTCAAACCAAATACAATCTTTCAACGACAAGAAACAAAGCCAAACCAAAAGACTTAAACGCATAAGTTTAACAACAGCTGGCATACTTTTATTGCCACCATTCATTGTATCACAAAAAAGGATGTTTTGGTTGTTACTGTTTTATGGCCTCCCAGCTATACTTTAAGTACCGTTTAGTATCCTTAGCAGCTCCAGAACCCTCAAAACAAGGCTGGAAATTAACGATACCGTCCTTTATCCGTCCAAGCGCTTTACAGCTGAAGCCATGCATGGGAGCGGCCGTCACAGCTTGACGGGCACAGATCACCTTTTGGATCATCCCAGTCAAAGACTCTGCAAGTGACAAAGATCAAAGAGAAGGCGCGTTGCCCCAGCTACCTGATACAACGGACAGCTTCTTTGTGGGCCTGAAACATCTTGACATTGTTCATGTTGGCCTGCCAATACTTCACAAATCCGTCATGATCTCCGGTGATCATCCACTGATCACTGTGACTCCAAACCATGGCACGAACCGCACAGTCATGTGCCTAAAAACAAATACGCAGTAACGCAACAAGAAATAATAAAACAAACAACAAAATGTGTTTATACACAAAGGAAAGCTTACGTCAACAGATCAAGTAAAAATACAGTAAAGCTCATTTTGAGGCGAAGTCCCAAATCCTTTTCGCGAATTGTCGCAAAATTGACGACATTTCGCCGAAGTTTTGCTAAATGTCGCCAAAACTTAGCGACACTTCGCGAAAACGTGAAATTCGCTTTTGTGACACCGCCTCAAAGTCACTTTGAAATGAGCTGTACTGTATAAACTGAAGCATTACGTAAGAATCTTAAATGCGCACACTAACCATAAATGAAATGAAGCAATCCTATAGTTCGACAACAATTAATAATCATTAGGTTCCAACCCTGGCTGTAGCTTTAACTCTGTTTACAAGTCTAAGCTTCGCAATACAGCTCAAAATTTAACATAAACCCTCGTTCAACCAATCAATCAAAGCGTAAACAGTCGGACCCCCCAAGCATCCCCATTGCGACAAAAGTTAAAAATTATTCCCGAATGTAAAAACCTTCATTTGTTCAACCAATCTTGCAAAATAAAAATTAACTAGTAGTATATACGCAGGCACACAATGTTAAGCCCTAAGTAACTAATTAATTGTAAGCATGCCTGAAGAATAGTTTCAAAATTGAAAGCAGTGCCATTCCATAACGTAAATTCTCCACTGGAAGCTCCTGTCAAAAGACGACGACCTTCAGGAGTCCACTATAATACAAAATCTACGCATAAGTAAATTTGTTTTTACTAAACAGTTTAAAAAAACTGGACAGGCTTGCGAATGCAGCCACCAAACGAAATTTACGTACTAAAACTGTAAAACCGGAAAACTTGGTAGGCAGAGAAGTTCCCCAAAAAACGCCAATTCACCGAGACCGAGACTGGCCAAGTCTCGGCTCTTGGGCGAGACCGAGACTGGCAATTTCAAGCTTAAATTTAATTTCTTCCAGTTTTAGAGGCTTAGGAACAGTATTAGGGGCTTTTTAGGGGCTTTAACACATGAACATACGGTTTTCGCACCTCGTCAGTTAATTTTCTTTGCATTAACTTAAAATTTTCGCTGAAATTTGATGTTTTCAAAAAATTTTTGGTCTCGGTCCGAGACCGAGACTTTTGGGTGAGCGAGACCGAGACTCCCAACCCTGGGGGACAAACTACCCTACTCGTATCGTCTACTTTGGTAATAAAACTTAGGTACTTAATTTTCAGTTAATACTTACCTTACCTGAAAACCCTAAAAACGCCAGAATATCAGAGTCAAATAGATTCATACAGAATTACAGAAATTAAAATGGACTTGGTAGCCTACACTGGAGGACAAAGACATCTTTTAAACACAGTCCAATAACGAATTGCTGAAATGCTCAAAAACTAGTAAGAAAATGGCGCATTCATTTCCTAACCCAACGGGATATTGTACGTAAATTAGCAATATAAGCCAATAAATAAACGTAAATGATGAAAACTTAAAAAATACGTATATAACACGTCTACGAAACTTCAAGGCTACGCGATTTTCAAATTTTTCTGGTGCGCGAAATGCAAGTAATTGCAGATATTATTATAGCAAATACGAAGAGCAAACTCTCCGCAAAAATACTTACAGCAATTGCATAAATTGGGCATTTCACTTTATTGAGAGCAGACCGCATTAACTTCGTAGTGACACAGTCAATGGGTTTATCGCGGCAATGAGAAGGTGGGTACAGCTGAAGAAACAAAACATTCATCATGCCAGTGTGGTATATTGATTTTCAAAGTTAAGCCCGGTTCACACTGCACAGAGTTTAAGGTTTAAGGTTTAAAATTAAACTAGTTTATTTATGCTGAAGTGTTCACACTGTAAGGTTTAAGGTTTTAAGTTTAAGGTTTAAGCAAGCTGAATTAAAAATTGTGTAACTCTGCGTTTAGGTCTAAGCTTCACTGGATAATATGAAAGGTTCAGTTAGTAATTTTCATTAATCTCTTACTTATACACAGAACTAAAAAATTTTAAAATCCGCGGAGTTTTGAGTGCACACCGGCTGATATAAGAATCCCGTGATATTCAGACATTCGTTAAACCCTCCCAACCAACTGCTAAACCTTAAACCTATTGAAGTGTAAACCTGACTACCATTCGAAGTGTCGTCAAGCATAGGTAAGATGAATAAAATAAAAAGCATGTTGACTATTAGCAAAGGACATCATACGTGCCTTATTGTTGTTACTATGAAGGAATATTTATATATACTTAAAACATTATTTCAATTCAAAAACATTAATGTTAGTTAATACCTCAGAAGCGTACAGAACATCCGGCTGGACAAATGACTTGTCAGAATCATATTTACGAGATATCCTATCCTGAAATATAAACACACCAAAAATATGTAATTCCTTCCTAAAGGCACAACTATTTTGAAAACACAAAGTCAAAACACATCACGATTTATACGTATATATATTTCATATATACATTATATATAATTAACTACGTATAATCCGTATACGTAAATATAATCATAAACGTTCGAACCTCTAAATAATTAAGAACATCGGATGCATAATCAACAGTTTTCCTAACTTGTGCCAAACTTTTGCGCAAACGTTTTCCATGCAAATCTTCTACTCCGATAGGAGCAGTAATTGTTGGCTTAAATCTAAAAAAGAACATACACAAGTAACTAAAATGCTCCTTGCAGTCGCACGTAAAATGCAATTTGAACTAAAGGGCAGCATTTAAATACGTATAGTAAAGGTTCGAAAAAAAATACGATTTGGCAACTTTTTGGATAACTTTTTATAGGATTGCCGTAGAGATCCCGGATATGGCCCAGCATGTGTCGGGTGGGGTCTAGTTTCTTCCCATGCCCAAAGTTCCCGGGCAAGGCCTGCGCTTTCAGAAAAATTTTGAAAATTGACTGTATTTTTTTCGGACCCAAATCGAAAAAAAATACACGGGGTCGAAAAAAAATACAGGGGCAAAAATTCGCCTTTTCACTATTTAGCGCCAAAATGACTACACAAATCGTATATACAGATGCTGCTCATGCATTTCCCGTTGACTATTGACCCATCTTTCCAGTCTATGGTGGTTAATTTTCATTAGATAGGCTGCCTACCGCATATGGCCCGAAAAACTTTTTCATGTGGCCCGATACTGTTTTTAACATACAGTAATGTCAATAATGTTGCTTATTCAGTGGCCATATTTTGTTTTTTATTCTGAACAAACGTAACGACAAAGAATAAATATCCAGCAGACATCTAGAAGACCTTCTGAAAACCGTCATAGATGCTCATGGCTGTTAACATGAGTTCAGGAATCCCAATGACTACCGGAAGGGGTCGTCTACGTTGTTATTAGTTCTCTAGCCATGGGCACAACTGATTATAAACCACCATTTAGCTCATTCAAAGTCGAAAAAATTGTAAGTTTTCAGTTCAGTGCTGAAAGCTTGTCTGCTGAGAAACCTGGCAGCCCGTTGTGAGCATGTGAACGTAGAAAAAGTCGTTATAATTTACCATACTACGGTATTATTTATTAAGTTTACTCTGGATTCGTAATTTCCTGAGCTTTTTCAACTAGTTTCAATTCTCTAACTACCTGGAGTATCGTCGACTTTTGTTACCGAGACTGTCGCAAGCAATTTACACCGGGTTGAAGTCCTGAAAATGCTGTAGCGAAAGGCTACTCGCTTCTAAACTTGAATGAATATTACTGGAATCATTGCTATAGCTGTAAATACTAGCATAAAACAGCGCTAAAAGTCATTCCAGTAAAGTTCTGCTCAGTTGAGGACAAATTTTCAAGCCAATCACACGACACTGTAGTAAGGTAAAGATTGACCCCTTGGAACCAACCGAGGAGACCGTCAGTGCATGCTACAGTCATAAATACCGCTAAAAACGCGGAAACTCGACACCTGGTCGATTTCTAGCAGCTAAAATAAGAATTTTCTGGTGTATTTTTATTTCGGACCCAAGTGCCCAGCGGGTCCGAAAAAAAATACACCCGCTGCTGCGCAACTGTGCGGCGCAGGGGCGCCCGAACCTATTGCCAAAAAAACTAGAAGCAATGTCTATTGTGTTAAAACAATAGGTGCTACTATAGCTTTAGTGTAGCGAACAAGAGCCAAAAAGTTGCCAACTGATCCAAAAGTTGAAAACCAACTTTTTCATAGTACCATTTTTGAGTCCTCAGTCTGCGTGAGTGCGGGGCCTTGGGGAAACGGTCATACCATGGTTGGATATAAATAAGCTTGCGCTTTTATGGGGTACAGTTTGGCTGGGCTCCGTAGCTTCTAGCCTGACTTAGGGTGGGTGTATTTTTTTTCGGACCCGGCCGGTGTATTTTTTTTCGAACCTTTACTATACGTGTGTTAATATAAGACAAGATTTAGAATGATTAAAATGAGTCAGCAATTGGTTGTCGAAGTCTAACTCTTTCCACCAGAGTATCCAAAATCGATATCTAAGCGAAGCTGCTCCATATTAGGCACCTGACCCTGCCCATATGTGTCTCGGACCCGTCCCCGGAAGTGGCGGCCCCGGTGTATCTCTAATACATATATAAAACAAGGACCAAAAATGCTCCTTCGTGGCATGTAAAATACGTATGAGTACTCTCAGGCAGGTTGTACAAACACGGAAACTAGCCTGTAAAATGCGTATGAGCGGCGTTGAGGTTGTAAATTAAGGAAAACACGTGACGTGAAATGCTTCGTGACTCATGCCACACGAACGCTCAATCGACAGGAACGGTTAATTGTATTATGATCTTAAAGTATCTACAAGACTCTTTCATTTGCACTATAGAGATATTGTATCTCTACCATGTGCCAGTCGAGCAGGGTGAGTCATTGTTTCTCCCCCCTTTGCCGGTGATGTTAGTTTGGTGAGGTACAGTATGGTGGAAGCTGGAGAGTGCACCAACTAACATAGCTACAGTTTACTACCCTTACTACAAATCCAATATCACCAAATTCAAATGTGTAGCTGATTATACAAGAACAAAAAGCGCTCTTCGTCGCATGTAAAATATAGCCATGGGGTGAAAAAACCCACCCCCTTTTGGGGGGGGGGAAACCCACCCGCCTCCTGGGTCATGGGTTGGAGATATGAGCTCCAAAACATAGCAGCAGGAAGCGCGACTCTTTCTAACCTATGTGTGCAAAGATCAAGTCATTTGGTTCACTCCTGCTTATTTTATGACATTTTGAAAATGACAACTATATATATACTTTTTGGTTCAACCATCCAAAAATTTACCAAAAGTTTGGACCGATGTAACTTTTGACTGGGTTGGGCTAGAAAAGTTTTGCAAATATCTGCAACGATGGCAACTCTTCCTCTTTGCACACAGCCAAAATTAGACCGATCCGCTGTACCGTTAGTTTGGCACATTGCCAAACGTGGCGGGGAAAAAACCCACTTTGGGGGAAAAAACCCACCCAAATTTTTTTGAAAATTTTTTCAACAACTCAACACGGAAACAATTAGAGACTATAGCACGGTACTATCGAGCACGCTGCGTCATCCTATGCGGTCAGGTCCTATGGCCAGTTGATGCAGCATTTTCAACGGCACATGAGATCTCAAAAAAGCTACTTAGATCGGGTTTTTTGGTTCATACTAACTAAAAAAGGGTTGAATTTTACACTGGAAGTGTCAGAATTGCGATAGAACAATTTTTAAGACCTGTGAGGGGTGGGTTTATTTTCCCCCCATTGGGTTTTTCCCCCGCTACTTTTCGCACTATACTAACGGTACAACTTAGAGAAATGCAAATAGGCTTAAAAGAAAGTTCTAAGTACGCCAAGTACGATGGTATATAAAGTTCTCAGATAACCCTTATAATTAAAAAGTTCCAGCCAAAATCCGAAAATGTGGGTTCCCCCCCATTGCTATACATATGAGTTCCGTCGGGACTAGGGAGATTGTAAATTAAGGAAAACAAGTTGCAACCGCTTAACATATGAGCCTGTCCTGCAACGAGGCTCATATTGGCGTATGTCATAATACGAATAATTTTTACTTTTATCATAGGGGTCGCGGCAGTGACCCCTATAATATGAGTGAAAATGGTCGAATGACCGTGTAAAACAGGGCTGCGCAGATTATGTGCGCAAAAAATTGTACGGCTCGAGTTTAGTATGTTCGCGAAGTTTCATCCCCGTACCACTTTCCGTTAAAAAGTTGCGCCAAAAATCGCTTACGAGAGTGGTTTTTTTCCGGTTCTCCGCCTTGATGTCTGGTAAGGGGGTTTGGTAGCTTTAATAACTACAGATAGAAAAATTTTTGCCTATGAAAACCATATATATTCTTGGAGTACGCAACAAAGATAAGCCGATAGGCTAGTTTTTATGCCTCCCAGAGCCGGAAAAAATTTTTGGCGGGGGGCCAAAATCAGCGAAAACGCTAAAATGGCCAAAAAGTATGCTTCACTGTCACCTCAATAAGACAGACTGGGCTATATATGGGGCAATACTGCCTATATGGCTGAATAGGACATATATCAGGGTCGTTCAATTGCTATATGATTTTCCGTCTCTGCATAATTTTTCGGTACTGGCCGGCCAAAATTTGTGAATTTTGGGTCCAACTTTGAACTTAGTTTTTTCGCTATTTTGCGACCTGGAAGGCTCAAATCTTGCATTCAAAGGTTTTTGCGGACGGAGAATCGATTCCCGCTATTAATTTTGCTGCCCGACTGACCCAAGTTGCTGGGCTGGTTCCACTTTGCCGTCTGGGGGGTCATGTCGGCAACCGCTACCTGGAGGCCCGCCCATACTAGGCTCTACTTGGCCTCTCAAAACTTTCTCTATAAGGGTTTCTGGTGCGCTCAGCTCATTTCCGGTGTCCGTTTTGCTGTATAACGCACCCGTTTTGCTGGGCTGGCTCCACTTGACTGTCTGAGGGGTCAGGTCGGTAAGGGGTCAGGTGGTCTAAAATAAAATTTTTCAAAAGTGGTCAAATTTGGTACCAAATGAAAGCCCTAAGTGAGCTGAGCAACCTTTGTCATAGAAATGCATGCTCAAAGCTTGCACCTGGGCTTATTCTAGTGGGGGGGGGGGTGGGGGCCCCCATAAACACCCTTCCCCCCCTAAAAAAGTGGGTGCCCCTTTTGGTACCAACTTTTACCCTAAAAAAAATCGCTGAGAAGGCCAAATTTTCAAAAATTTCCCGGCTTCGCCGGAGATTTTTAGTCGATTTTTGCCCATTTATATAAGCACTATTTTTGCACTAAAACGAACTTTTTTGGCGATTACTATAAAAATAGCGCTATTTTTAGCATGTTTTTAGAAAAATTTTCGCCCCCCCCCAAGAATGACTCGCCCCCCGAGGGCCCCCCAAGAAAAATTCCCTAGAATAAGCCCAGTGCACAGCACATGTGGGAACAAGAAGTCATTCCTTGCGACTAAAGTTACCTGCAAATGCAAAAACTGAAACCTTAAATATTTGTTTCATCACAGAACAATGAAAATGTGGAATTATCTTCCTGAAAATGTTGTATATAGTGCGCCCAGTTATGATCAGTTTTCTAAATTGTTACCCGCCACTGACTTATCAGAATTTTTAAGGGGTGGGGGGTCAGATGATCACATGATCCTCTCCCGTCCTACTCTTTGTGGCTCTTATTTTGGTGCAAGTTTTATTTTATCTTTAGGTATATTTATCTACTAATCTGCATTATGATATTACGGTCTGTTATTACTGTACGCAACTGCCATTTCTGAGTAAACGTTTCGTTCGTTCGACCAAAGTGGCTGTAGATGGCTGTGCTGGGGTGGGGTGGGGACTTGGCGATTTTCGGTCAAAAATGAATATATATTTTCAAAAGTGGCCAAATTTGGTACCCAATAAAAGCCCTAAGTGAGCTGAGCAACTTTTGTCGAAGAATTGTATGGTTAAAGTGGCTGTAGAGGGGTGGGGTGTGGACTTTACGGGGGGGCGAAGTAAAAGTCCCGCCCCCTTGGTCAAAGTGCCTGTAGAGTGCTGTGATGGGGTGGGGTGAGGACTTTACAGGGGGGGCCCGTTACAGGGTTTTTACAGGGGGGGGCCGAAATTGACCTCACCCCCCGAAATCGCCCCTCCCGGGATTTTTGGAGGCCCAAATTTTTGCCAAAATAGGCCAATTTTCAAAAATTGCAATATTTATTAAACTCAACACATGTGTATTACAATAAACGTATATATATACGTAATTTCATGGCTTGATGGGTCTCCTACTGTTCTGATCCAGTTCGTGAGAAGGGGGGAAGAGTGACCGAAAAAGCAATTGCTGGATCCGTCTCTGCTGCCTGCGTCTCATATTTTCCTGGGCTTATGCTACTGGAGGGGCCTAAATGGTCTTCTCAAACCCCGAAAAGTGGACACCTATTTTGGTATGAAATTTTGTCCCGACAAAAAGTCGCTCAGACGGTCAAAATTTCGAAACTCTTCCTGGTTCGCCGAAGATATTTACTCGGTTTTTGTCTACTTTAATTATCTCTCTATACCTGCTTGTTTTTATACTATTCTAATTCTAAAACTATTCTAATCTCAACTCTCCAAAATGGCTTTCCCCACGAAGAGTCGTTCAATAAAATAAGCACACACCTGTAAGCCGGGCGAGCTAAATAGCTTTGCATTGACTGTAGCGATCGCCCTCGTATATCATTCATAATAGCTGTGCCGACTGTAAAATAAATAAAGTTCAAATACACGCTTGTACGTATAATACATTATATACCCAGCTAGGATTTTTGGAGGGGGGGCGGGCCCGATCCTAAACTCTAGCGACCTTTTTCGGGAAATCCAAAATTTTTGCTGCGAATTTTGGCGATTTTACCTTAATTTTCCGAAAAAATTCTTCAAATTTTGACACAGTTATTTAGATTTTTAGCAAAAAATATGCTGATTTTTTTGAAAACTTCATCAAATTTCTTAAATCAAATTTGAACAATTTTTTAAAATTTTCTCTTAACATATTGCCATGGGCCACTCACCCGCCTCCTGGGCCATGGGTTGGAGCTCCAAAACAAACCAGCAGAAAGTGCGACTCTTTCGAACCAATCAAAGATCAAGTCATTTGGTTAACTCCTGCTCATTTTTGCAGTTTGTGAAAATGACATCTACTTTTTCGTCCAAACATCCAAAAATTTGGAAAGCTGGGACCCATGTATATACTTTTGACAGGGTTGGGCTAGAGACCTTCCCCCCTAAAAAAACTTTGCCACCTCTCGGTCCCCCCAAATCGGCCTTTGGGTCAACTCCCAACCAGAATTATTGCAAATTTTTAGCCAAAAATTCGAAAATTTTTAAAAAAGTAGCGAAAAATTGTTAAAATTCACTTAATCATCTTAAAAATCGCTAAAAATTGAAAAACTTTTTCAGTGGGCCGATTGCTCGGCTACTAATCCCCGCCCAGGGGCGGATCCAGGGGGGGGGCTGCCGTCCCCCCGTCGCGATTCGAAGGTAGGAAAAATTAAGGAGAGAAAGAGGAAAAAGAGCAAAAAACCAAAAAATTTCGCGCCTTCGGCGCGAATTTTCTACTTTTTAATCGCATATTTATTGCATTTGTGAAGAAAAAGCTTGAAATGCATCCGATTTTTCGGAGTAAATTACCATTTTTGCCTAAAAATGTCAAAAATTTTAAAAATTTTGTTCAGTTCTTCAGTATAAAGAGAATTAAAGATCCGAGTACCGATTTTATTGCAAAAACAAAAAATTTCTTCAACTTCTGGGGGCTCCGCCCCCCAGACCCCCCTCTGGAAAAATTTTGCCGCCCCCCCCCCGTCACGAAATCCTGGATCCGCCAGTGTCCCCGCCCCATGACAAAGTGAGATAGAGAGATATTATAACAAGAAACAAAAATGCTCCTCTGGACTGGCTTTTTCCTACAGGGGGGGGGGGGGGCCCCAGACTTGGGTCGCCCCCCCAGGATTCGGGCCTCCCCCCCCAGAACTCCAAAATGCCCGGAAAAATAGGGTTTTGAGGGTAAATTTTGGATTTTTACCCATTTTTAAGCATTTTTTAGCTATTTTAAGCTTAAATTTAAGTTAAAAACAGTTAATTTTTTAGCCTAGCAGCAAAAAATAGCTATTTTTAGGCATTTTTTGAAAAAATTTTCACCCCCCCCCAGAAATCCGAGTCCCCCCAGACCAGAACTGGCCGTTAAAATCCACACTTAAGCCTGTGCTGCGTCCTCCAGCAGCTAAATGACTTTTAGGATTTTAGCTTCTAGCAAGCCAGGTAAGCAAAATTCACCAAATCTGACCGCATAGGATGACGCAGCGTGCTCGATAGTACTGGCAGTTTTTAGTGTGGGAGGGGTGCCCTCCCACCTTTCGGTTCCCCCTCCACTTTTCGGAGTCTCCCCCCACCTTCGCCCCCCCCTACTTTTTGCCAAGCCCTTCTTGCCCAAAAGTCTTGCCCTTCTTGGGACGCCCAAAAGTGCCAAAAAATTAAGTTTTTGAGTTCAAATTTTCATAAATTTTCTCAATTTTTAGCTACGTAATTTATGCGCTTATAAGTTCATTTTCAGCTTAACAAGTTGGCCCCAAAAGGGGCAATATTCCTTCGTAGACTTGTTCGAGTTACAGTAGGAAATGTTAATTGTACACCTTTCTAATTGTTTTTGTACTATGTAATCGGGAACATCAAGTGAGACTATTCAAATGGTTACTTTTTCACCTGCTGATGGTTAAACAGCAGCTACTTATTAACTTGTATGGTAATAAATGAAATATTCTTGTACAAATATCTTAGTACAAATGTATTCTTATTACTGTAGCACAGTCGAAGTTACATACATAAGTACTTTCTCACTTCAGTTGAGCTGAAATGAAATTCAATTACTTTTTCCCCTAATGCACCAAAGTGAGCTCCCAAGCTGCACTGATGCGCCCAAATATATGCAACCGTTTGGATTGCAGACAGTTGACGACTGCGAGAAGACTACAAATTCGGTCGTTTATATAGCTGCTAGCCTAATTTGCATAAATTAACTTCCCCAAAATGTGCCCTATACTAGCCCTGTGCTGAAGATAGGGCCCCGTCGTGGCCAAATAGAGAAAGCACGCACTAAACATAGCCAAACTTCGTTTTATATATTCCTGCTCCAGCAGGAATAAAAACAGCGATTTTTGCGTATTTACCTTAAACATGCTAATTTTCCGCTAAAACTTTAGGTATCATAGGGGTCGCGGCAGCGACCCTATAATATGTGTGAAAAGTGGCTGGAGACAGTGTAAAATAAGCTGCGCAGAAGCTGCGCAAAATCCTGCAGCAGATCCTGCGCAGATTTCATGCGCAAATTGTAGAGCACATCGAGTTTAGTATGTCTGTGAAGTTTCAGCCCCGTATCACTTACCGTTAAAAAGTTGCGCCCCGGACCGGTAATGGCGGCGATGTTTTTTTTCCGGTTTCTCCTATTTGATGGTTGTATTGTACATAATGTTCGCCGCTTTCACGTGAACTGCAGTGGTGGGCCAACCTAAAGGGCTATAGGGTCTAGTAGTACCCTCTAAAGAATTTAAGAATCACAACTTTTTTTGCGCCGCAGCTGCGCCACAGCGCCGCAGTGGCGCCGCAAATTCGGCTCATAGCGAAAAGTGACCATTTTTGTGGTCGTCGCTCAGGTCGAACGTTACTTTCTGGAGCTGATTTCTTTCTATATTCAGAAATTACATATATATATTGAACTAACTAACGGTCCAGGTTGCGTGTCTCTATCTCTTCCCTAGCGACCACAGTGGCCCGTCAAAAATGGCGAAAATTCGAAATTTCTCACTATCTATTCAACTTTGAAAGCTCAAATCTTCCATACAAGGGTTTTCTGGCACGGAGAATCGATTCCCGCAGTCAGTTTTACCGTCAGACCCACCCATCTTGCTGGGCTGATTCCACTTTGCCGCCGGGAGGGTCAAGTCGGAAACCGCTTCCTGGAGGTCCATAGTAGGCTTTACCTGGCCTCTCAAAACTTTGTCCATAAGGGTTTTCTGGTGCGCCCAGCTCATTCCCGGTATCCGTTTTGCCGTCCGACGTACCTATATAGTCAGGTTCCCAAAAAAAATCAGAGGCAAAGTTCCAAAAAAAATCAGAGCCAGATCTGCCAACTGCTTCGGCCGTTTCGAGCCAAACTTGGCACACAGTAAGTAGAAGACCTTAGCCAGATAATATATTAGTTTGGGTTATATAGCTCATCTCGCGTAGCCAAGGCGCCAGACCAAAGACTACCACCCCAAAATGACCTCTATGTAAGTTTTGACTTGATCTTGGAAAATCAGTCTCAAAACAGTAAGGGAAAACTTCTTAAGTCCCTAATTATGGTTGGTAGGTAAGACACTAAAGTGTTCACGATACCACATATTCTAGCTCTGCTGGCTCTCATGCTTCGTCCTGGGCTACCTGATTTTTTTGGGAACAAGTTCCCAAATAAAAAATCACTTTGAACTTCGCTGAAATGGGCAATTCTACTCTGTAAAATCACGCATATGGCCCTATTAGCGTTGTTTTAGAACGTTTAGCGCCATAAAATTATTCAAACTACTCATACCCCTACCTGAGCTCGTTTTCGTAGGTCTAGGCGGGCTCAATACAAATGTTGCAAAAATTCGTCCTGTTACGGCTCGGAACGGAGCATTATTGATAATTTTTTGCTGAATTAACGCTAGTAACAGATTATTTAGTATAATTAAGCCAGAATATACAATAATATGCTAGGTTTAGAAAAGTTTTTACGAAGTCCTAGCATGGCAGACTGCTCAGAAGGTTTGTGTTAGTGATGTTCAGTGTTGTCACAACTATCCCGATTAATCTTTTGCTCTTTTTGTGTGCATAAAATATTAATTGAAAGCACGCTAAAAGTGCAGAAAACGTCATCGTAATTGTTCCCTTCGTGAAATATAAGTTGCCTAAACTCACAACCCTTGACGCACCAAGTCAGGGCAGGCTTACGTTGTAAAAGCATGTCACTGTAGAATGGGTGGACGCTACAGTTCCAATTAGTATCTTATAATGTTAGCTAGTTACGGGCTATATATGGCATATAAGTTATGTGCTAGCCCTTCTCTGTTATTATAAATGGGGTGATTTTTTATTTGAGAACGACTGATTTTTTTGGGAATCGTTCCCAAAAAAATCACGGAAATTTTTTAATTACTCTAGATAGCTATGAGCTACAGCAGGGATAGTAGGTGGGTAAATGTGTCAGGCCAAGCCCTATTCATATACACCCTAGTTGGGCTAGCCCACCTAAGTTTGCGAGAGTACAGGGCAAAAAACTGTTTCGTGATTTTTTTTGGGAACCTGACTATATTGCTGGGCTGGTTCTACTTTGCCGTCGGAAGGGTCAAGTCGGAAACCGCTTCCTGGAGGTCCATAGTAGGCTTTACCTGGCCTCTCAAAACTTTGTCTTTCTGGTGCGCCCAGCTCATTCCAGGTATCCGTTTTGCCTTCAGACGTACCTATTTTGCTGGGCTGGCTCCAGTATGCCGTCTGAAGGGTCAACCGGGTGGGGGATCAAGTGGTCGAAAATAAAATTTTTCAAAAGTGGTCAAATTTGGTATCAAATGAAAGCCCTAAGTGAGCTGAGCAACTTTTGTCATAGAACTCCATACCCAAAGTGACTGTAGAGTGCTGTGGTGGGGTGGGGTGGGGACTTAGGCGATTTTGGGTCAAAAATAAAATTTTTCAAAAGTGGTAAAATTTGGCATCAAATGAAAGCCCTAAGTGAGCTGAGCAACTTTTGTCATAGAACTGCATACCCAAAGTGGCTGTAGAGTGCTGTGGTGTGGTGGGGCGGGGACTTAGGCGATTTTAGGTCAAAAATGGAATTTTTCAAAAGTGGTCAAATTTGTGTCAAATGAAAGTCCTCTGCGAATGGAACAACTTTTCTCATGGAGCCACCCACCCAAACTTGCTGCGCCAAATAACGTCACGTGCCTATGAAACTTTGTCTTTACTTCTTCAACCGGAATGTAAACGATATAATATAGACACAGCCAACACACACATATTATCCTCTTTTGTGCGGAGCATTTTGTTACTTGTATTTATATCCAGGGCTTGCCCCCCCTTTTCGTAAGCCCTTCCTCACTTCCCCCTAACTTGAAATGGTGCCATGTCCGATTTCTATCCCCTGGCGCACCACAACAGCACGAACCCAGGTAAAACCTATACGTATATACCAGTTTCATCTGTAGGCTCCACTAAACAAATGTACGTATTAGTTTGACCTTTCCTGCTAGTGGTTAGAAAAATATGCAATTTTGGAAAATGGGTTGATTCCCGTCGATGGGTGTTTCACTCCAACTTTAGGTCCTATTTCAATGGTTCCTTGATTTGATAGAGTATCCAAGTGGGGTATCCAACCACCACCCTTCCCATTTTTGGCGGCTCAAAGGAAATTTTTAGCTATTTTTATATCTATATATATTGCAAATTTGAATTTGAAATTATTTAGGTCAGGACCTGTTTCCTTCCTGTTCGAGTAGTCCGCGATGTTATATATTTTCGTTTGTCGTTTGTTTTAATAAAGTCGTAGGCTTTTTTCTTTCGTGACTAAGGATATATATACGGTATATATAGGCTTTTTATGCATTACATCTCTTATGAAACAGTATTTTTACTGTTTGTAGTCCCGATTAGCATTATGGAAGCGCAAACGCAGTATATTCATGAGCGAAGCAATTATTCTTCATTTAGAAAATAATTATAAATTAATTAGAAAACAATGAGAAATTATGAGAAAATGAAGCCATAGCAAGTTTTCAGAAAACAATTAGAAAACAATAGAAACATTTTAGAAAACATAAGAAATTATTTAGAAGACAATTAGAAAAATCGACATTTTTTCCTGAAAACAATATGAAATCAATTAGAAAACAATGAGAAATTAATTAGAAAAAATCTAGAAATTAATTAGAAAATGGACACCTTCAGTTTAGAAAATAATTAGAAAACAATGAGAAAACAATGAGAAAATAATTAGAAAATGTTCAGAAAACATTAAGAAAATAGTTAGAAAAAAATATCTTTGAGTTTTCTAATTGTTTTCTAGAAAAGGGTTTCGTGTGACTCCCCCCCAGCCATTTTTCCAACCCCCTCCCCAGAAATTTTTGGGGGCCCCCGGCCCCTTCCCCAACTTGGGGGGAGGGATAGTCGCGCCGAAGGGGCGAAAATTTAGAGGCCGTGTATGTAGTTGAAAGGTTAAGGCGGTGGACTTCGGATCGTAAGGTCCGAGGTTCGATCCCCACCTTAGCCATAATGACGCTACATTGTTTCATGTGCAAGAAGGCTACAGCTCCCCCGGTCGGATGAGGCGTAAAATTGGTGGGCCCGTGTACTGTCTTGCTGGGGACAGGCACGCTAATGAACCCTAATACGCTTATCGATAAGAGTAGACGTTTTTGAAAAATTTTTCGAAAATTGTGACCTAAACTCGCTTTAAAACAGTGCAAAAACGCATAAAACGGTAAAAACAAGCCTTATTTTGATGAAACAAGGGCTAAATTACAGAAGATTTTGCATTTTTTGGCCATTTTTCGAAATTTCCGAGGTCCGAATTCTTGGGGGGAAGGGAAGGGAAAGGAAATCATGGAATTCCCCCATCACATTTCGGAGGTCGGCCAAGATTTACCCCCCCCCCCAGACGCAAAGTTCCAAGGAAACTATGCACACCCAAATCTTTTTACTATCTCTCCCCTCCCCCGAACCACCCCCCCCCAGCACTTTTGAAAATTTTTTCTCAAATTTTGGCTTAAAATCGGTTTAAAACGGTGTAAAAACGCCTAAAACGATAAAAAAACAAGCCTTGTAAAATGCGTTAAAATACAGAAAATTTTGCTTTCGGGAGGCCATTTTTTTAATTTTCTGAGGTCCGAATTTGGGGGGGTACTCCCCATCACATTTCGGGGGTCGACCACCAAATTTCCGTAGTTTGTGCCCCCCCCCCAACCAAAATTTCCGGGGAAATTATGGCTATGGGAGCTTAGCTTAGTAATGGAACGTGGAGGAAAGCTTGCTGACTAGTAAGCCAGTTGGTAGCTAAGTAGAATGCTAATCGTAATCGAAATCGTAATAATTGAAATAACAAAAAGGTTGACCGTTCGTCAGCCTCTTGCGTTACATCTCCGCACGACTCGCTGTCGAAACTCATGAGAGGACTGACCGTATGGCACTTGGTACGCGACAAACACTTTAAAACACTATTGCAAGTGTATACGTACACAAAAAACGAGTAAATATACTAGAAATGCTAGTAACAGTAGAAAAAAACAAGTACATACGTACGTAAGGCGGTACAAAATACACGTATTTGATAGAAATCGTAGAAATAACCAAACTACTAGAAAAAATATGACTAGAAAAAATAGGAACTAAATATGAAAATACCCAAGAAAATTTCTCAAGGGAAGAGGGCTCACCCTCCTGGTGGAAATAAATTCAAACAGTGTGTATATATTAAATGAAGCGCTAGAAAGTTAAGATAAATAAAGTTAAATTTAGACTTGACATACCAAGGGTTAGCGCTTCTCACACGATCACATTCGATGCAAGTTACGTATGTAATTAACTGTAAAAACACACACTGTAGGGTGATGCCCAATTTAGGTGAAACCCATCCTATTGGACAAGTTGGTATTTTCATATGAATTTTACATGGCAGAGCCATGATGGCAACAAGTATATGATACGTATATAAAATAAAGCTGCATAGGGCTGTACTCTGCAAAAATACGAATGGCAGTAAATACTGGAATGACAAAATACACAACAAAAATAAGTAGCAATAATTAAGTAAGACTATATATAAAGCACACAAATTATGAGCAAATATCATGCATTGGCAAAGGTTCCGGATATCACCGCGGAACGAGAGTCCTTCAAAGTTATTGTCACACTGGTGGATTTCGGTTTCTTCCCGTCGGGCTTCGTCTTCTCATGTTCAGGCCCCGTCTTCCGAATCGTCCGAGACGTTACTCGCCGAACGCTTGACGTCCAGCACCACCGATGAACTGTCAGACTGTTGATCGTCTTTACCAGAATGGACATAGGACTGGCGTACGTAACCGGCGCGGGGGTGTGGCGCCGGTGGCCGGCAGCCAGTCGGTGTGACCGAAGAGTTCCTGGCCTCGGCCGACGTGTCGCGGGTCACCGGGTTGTACCCAACTGTGACCTCGGCGCCGACCGAGGGAGGCGACTGTGGATTCATCAACCCGGGATTGAATGGGTCCACTGGGGATGGCATATCAGGATGGGGATCCAAATGGGACGCTCCCATTGTCATCCGTCTCTCTGCCGCTGTGGTTACGCCACTGAAGAGTTCACCGTACGAAATGTTTGCTGGCGCTGCAGAGTCCAGGAAACTGTCCGAGACCACCGGCGAGTCCGAGGCGACAGCAAAAGTTGACACCACACGGAAAGGAACAGCTGGATTCTGACCCAATGGATGGTCTCTGCCCAAATCCTCCAACACCCCTTGGAGGTATCTAGAGACCGGGAACTGCTCCAGGTCGTCGGGGTCAGGCGGCTGGCCCTGGGCGAAATCCTGACCAATCATAGTTTCCTTCTTTCGGCTTTGTTCAGACTTAGGTGACTTCTTCTCCATTGCTTGGGCACACAATGTCACAGATGTAAATTTGATCCAGAATCGGAAAATGCAGAATGAACACGAACTGAAAAAGATAGAATTAAGTGCAGGTACACATGCAAAACAGGCACAAAACAAAATTTTATAGGTAAGGGACCACCCACCCAGGAGGGAAATTTAAAATTTTAAGGAATAAATATGAAAAGTAAGAAAATATAAAAGCTCGTGTGGGAATTAGTTGAAATTAATAGAAGCTATTGAAAAAGTAATAAGAAAGAATCTAAGATAAAAATGTTGAAAGAGCGGAAAAATTGAGAATTCAAACCCTCCCAACAAAAACACAGACAAAACTAACCCCCAAAAAGACAAAAAGTGACCTTTACTAGACAAAATTTATCCCACCAGTGGTGCTAAGGTACGTTAACGTGCTTGGCCAACCATTTGCGCGCGCGAGAGGCCAGTGCACACACATACTCACATATATACGTAAACTGTATGAAAGTTATAAGGTAGCTAATCTCAAACAAACACACAAATACGTACATATCAAAGACCACTGTAATATACAATAAATTTCCCAAAAACACAATTTTAAGGTGGTTTTAACCGTGCCAGCATGTTACACAACAAAAACCTAAACTACAAAGTAGCCAGGTCGTACTACACTACTAGTAGTACTTACTCAATCTGGACCGTGAGTACCTTGACAGGCCGTTCGCAATGTGGTTTAATCTTCTCGATGTGCACCACATCCGGCTTGTCCTGAGATCCCACTTTCTGAATCCGGAAGTTCCCTTCCGAAGGCTACTCCATAATCCGATACGGTCCTTCCTATTTTAGACGCATCTTGTGACACACACCGGACGGAGTTACACCCGTGATACGGTGCATAACTAACATTCCGGGTTGATAGTGGACTGGCTCGACTTTCTTCTCATAATGCCGCCGGTTTTCTTCCAACGACTTACGGGCAGCGCCCCAAGCACGTTTCAACAGCCACAGATGGGACTGTGAGTACGCATCATTCGTCTCCACCATATCCTCATTCCGGCCATCGAAGAAATGGTCCAGCCGGATATCGTGTCTGGTCATCAGGAAATGAGGGGTGTCACCCACAGAGCTATGAACTGACGAACGGTAGACACAAAATGCCCAGTTAAACATAGTCATCCCAATCTATCTGGTAAATATCCGCATACTTCATAAAGATAGTGTGAAGGGTTTTATTCAGTTGATCCACGACACCGGTCGCCTGCGGATGGTAAGCCGTTGTCCGCTGAAGTTTCGACCCACTCAGTTCCGATAGTCGGCTGAACATTTTGGACATGAAATTTGGTCCGCGATCAGAAAGCAAATTCTCCGGTACGCTCCATCTGGCGACAAAGCCATTGAAGGCATATTATGTTGTTTCGGCCTTTTCGTCCTTCATCGGGAAGGCCTCCGCGTACCGCGTGAAATGATCAACCACGACCAAGATGCAGGTATTACCACGCATTGTCGCGTTTTTAGTACAAGGCATCACATCGATTCTGACCAAATCCAGAGGTCTATTCGCACGGATCTCTTTCTGCAATCCGCATTGAACTTGGCACAGACGTTGCAAGTTCGGATATAGTCAGCGAGATCCTGGGCCATTGTCGGCCAATAATACCGGGAAACCAGGCTCGCATAGGCGGCTCTTTGGCTGCGATGACCACCAACCATAAAGCCTGTGTGTACTTCTTCCATGAGCATTTATCTATATTCGAAAGGGACAGCAATCGACTTGAAGGCGTCGCCTCTCCGTCGACCCCTTTCGTCTACATGCCAGCAGAAGTGAAGACCATCCTGCAGGAAGAAGTACGGCCGGAGTTTCTGCATTAAAGCAGCTTCCTGTTCATCCTCCGGCAAGACCGTTCTTTCAATCAGGTCTATCATGGGATTGAATTCCAAGTCCTTACGCAGCGTGCGTTCAATACGTCGTCACCAATGGCATAGATTTCCGGAGGGTACATCACATCGGTACCGTGAATTTCCAACTCGGCGGGACGATCCCAGACGGGAAGACGGGACAACGCGTCCGGAACGACGTTGTCGCGACCAGGTCGATAGTCCACTATAAAGTCGAACTCCTGGAGTCGCAGCGCGAAACGCGCTTGTCTCCCAGCTCCCAACACAGATCTATTGTTAAGGAGATCCTTAACTGCCATATGATCAGTTCTGATGATGAAAGGCCGACACGTCAAATAATGACGGAATTTCTGGCAGGCCCACACCACTCCAGCGCCTTCGAGGTCTGTGGCTGAATAATGCCGCTCGTACACGGTCAGAGTTCGGCTGGCATACGCCACTGGACGCGTCTTCACCTTCCAAGCCTCGCCGGGCTTCTTCGAACTCCGAGCAACAGGCACAGGCTGTTCGAGCACCGCTCCCAATCCATGGTGACGGGCATCAACGGACAAGATAAACATCTTGTCGAAATCAGGGTAAGTCAGCACCGGAGCTTCGGTCAATATCCGTCTAAGTGCGTCGAACGCCTTCTGGCGAGCTTCAGTATACTCGAAGACCGCATCTTTCTTCAATAGCTCAATGAGCGGCGCGGCGACCTTCGCATAATTCGGCACAAACCTCCGATAGTATCCAGGCATGCCGAGGAAGGACTTAATGCCGCGACAATCAGTCGGATTGGGTAGCTTGGCCACGGCAGCTACCTTGTCAGGATCCACTTCATAGCCGTCCTGACTGATCAAATGCCCGAGAAACGGGACTTTTTGACGGATGAACACACATTTCTTAAACTTGATCAGCAGTCACTTGATCACGAAGCTTCTGGAAGACAACTCTGAGCATTTTCAGGTGCTCGCTGAAGTTACCTGACGGAATCAGGTCGATGTATACAGGCAGGCCGGTAAGCACCTTTTCCATGATCCTTTGAATGGTCGCAGGTGCATTGCACAATCCAAATGGCATAACATTCAGACATGTGAGACACGAAAGCCGTTTTTTCGCGATGCTCGGGGTAAACCTCGACTTGCCAATAGCCAGCTGCTAAATCTCTCGTCGAGACGATTGCACTGCCCTTCAGCTGGTCCATGATTTAATCAATCTTCGGCAATGGGTAATTGTCCTTCTTGGTGATCTTATTCAACCCGCGATAGTCGATAACAAGTCTGGTCGTACCATCCTTCTTACCGACTAATATGCAGGGAAGTGACCACGGACTGGTCGAGGGCTCACTTACCCCTTGTTTGAGCATCGAATTAATGTGCTTCTCGAGCTCAGCCTTCTGCTTAGGGTTCATCCGATAAGCTCGGCTTTTCAGAGGTCCGTCCTTGCCTGTATCGATCAAGTGCTGATCGATTTTTGCCCGTCCAGGATCATAATACTCGAGCAGCATTTTCTTAAACTCCTGCGTGTTGTCGTCTGGACAGTCCATACGATCGAAATCGACATTCGGCTCGATGTCCTTCATATTTCCTTCCTCTGTAGGATCGGGCTGTGGCCCCCTATCCTCAGCAGAGTAGAAATGACCACCACTGACCTCTTCCATCGGCATTTCCAGGTCCTTATCCGCATCAAAACCCGGAGGACTGTGGATCTCCGTCCTATGTTTCGGTTCCTGAGTAGCATGGGTAACCACCCGCTTGGGCGCCGAGCAATCACAGAGTCTACCTCAATCACAGAGGTCTTCAAGTGCAAATCCAAAGGATGAAATCCGGGATGCAACTTGTGCAGTCGGCTTACGCTATCGCCGACCTCATCCGCCCAAAGCGAATGGGTAGCCGGATGCCAAAACCATCTATTGAGGTTGTAATGGATCGACTGCAGGTCAACACTCGCCTGCATTACATAGGATGTTGGCCTTTCAGCTTCTTTGACCTGAACCACCGGGCAGGCTTCTCCCATTAAGGCCTTTGGGGAGATCAACAATCCGGTCACTTCCATTGTAGACACGAATGTAAGCGACCTTTTGTGTCACGACGAGGACACCAGCCTGCGGGAACACTCCGTGAGCTTCCATAACCTCGGGTTCGGCCTTTACCCGACATAACAGCCTTTACAAGGACATCCTCCTGTTCGGGAGTACCCGAATACGAGCTATCCCCTGCAGCTCGGCACTGTTCAAAAACAGTATACGTCCACCACTGTAATCCATAAAACCGCGTTGTGAATTCAGTGAGAAGCCCAAATCATGCAAGAAATCAAATCCAATCAACATTTCTTGCAACGGCTCAGGAACAACATAGAATTGGTGTGTCAGGTTTTCCGGAACGTAGCCATAACCGGATACAAAACGCATTGATAGCTCACATTGACCGAGAATGGTAAGGGTGTGACCCTCACCTGCTGCAGCAATAGACGGCATAGGTGCTTCTGTCATCGGTGTCACCGCATGACCCTTTACTCGCTCATAAAATTCCTTGGAGACCAAGAAGACAGAGGCTCCAGTGTCGACAAGGATAAGGGCAGTGACCCCATTTATACGTACCAGCACATATGGTGTATGTTTCAAAGAAACAGAGGCTCCATTCGACACAAAGAAAACACATTCACCCTCCATAACCTCGCGGACCGTGTCACGGATACCGCCCTTCGCGACTTAAGGGGGGAGCGACTAAACTTTTGCTCAAACTTTCATGGATCAGCTTCATTTTTTGCATGAATATACATCATGTGCGTGGTCAAAAAATACTTGATCCTTCGTTCTTAGCTGGCCCTCAGTAGCTCACTAGGCACCCGAGAACCGGTCCGACCCCCCACTTTTCGTGACACCCACTGTAAAAATTAAAAAAATTCCTCCTTCTCGTTTAGTTTAATGAAAACATGTATGCTTTGGCACAATGAGAGAAGACATATGGGGTAACATACATATGGTATTTGCTTTGCTGTAACCCTAACGGTTAGAGAGCAATGCTATCCTAAACTTGAAAAATCGTCAAAAATTTGGAAAGTTTTGGCCGCCGAATCAAAAAGTTTAAATCTGGTGCAACCCCGGAAGCTGAAATTTGGTGTGAGCATACATCCCATAGGTCTACAAAATTTTGCCAAATATGAAGGAATTCTGTCCAGGCATTATAGTTCTATTCCACTTGGAACATGAAAAAGTGGCAAAAACTGACAAAAAGTGAATCTTCGAAGATTGCCCAATATGCACAATATGCATACCAATCTATAGCTTTCACGATTATGAGCAACTTTTCTTCTTGGCGCAATGGCCTATTTGCCACCTATTTCAAGTTATTTTCAAAAAACTGAAATTTCACCGTTTGAAAGGACCACTGAATTGAGGGTTTCGACCTTCACTTTGCCTGAGTTTAAGAGTCTTAATTATGTTGAGAAAACGGTTCTATCGGATAGAACACATTTATTTACTCGTATTTCGCTGCTTATCAACTTGTACGGTTGTTTTCTTTTCGTGTGGGAGGCTGTGCAAACGCTACAAGAATGTGGTCAGCCAGTTGAGCTGGCATTCAACTTAGTAATCAAAGTGTCAGCCATGCAACAATTTATGAAGGAAACCGGTTAAAATTTGTTCTTGTGGCCGGGTGAGTAAGGCTACAAATCAGTACAATTTGAGCCAAATCTGTCAGCGTTGTCAAGCTAGAACACCCTGAGATACTTTATGAACCAGACCAAAATTGGCATTTTTTCATGTTTCAAGTGGAATAAAACTATAATGCCTGGGCAGAATTCCTTCATATTTGGCACAATTTTGTAGACCTATGGGGTGTATGTTCACACCAAATTCCAGCTTCCGGGGTTTCACCAGACTTTAATTTTTTGATTCGGCGGCCAAAAGTTTCCAAATTTTTGACGATTCTTCAAGTTTAGGATAGTATTGCTCTCTAATCGTTAGGGTTACAGCAAAGCTAATGCCATGTGTATGTTACCACATATGTCTTCTCTCATTGTGCCAAAGCATACATGTTTTCATTAAACCAAACAAAAAGGAGGAATTCTTTAATATTTACAGTGGGTGTCATGAAAAATGGATGGTCGGACCGGTTCTCGGGTGCCTGGCGAGCTACTGAGAGCCAGCCAAGAACCAACGACCAAGTATTTTTTGACCACGCACATAGTGTATATTCATGCAAAGAATAAAGCCCATACAAGAAATTTGGGGCACCCCCATTTTAGTCCCCCCCCCCTTAAGCCATCGCGTCCGAATCATCGGGGTTGCTTGCCTCTTCCGAGGTCGACGGTTGATCCAGCCTGTCCGTAGATTCGGCGGCTGCAGATGCCTGTTCGACAAGCATCGCCGCATCTTCCGAGCGATATTTCTTCGTGAAAGCACTGAGAACCTTTTCAAAGTAATCCATTTTCTCGACGACTTTCTTCGCCGACGAAGCCACCTTCTTGTGGTGCTTCGCTGTAGCCTGCTCCAACTTTTCCTCTTCCAAGCCGAATTCATCCTGTACTCGAGCACGCGGTCCCAATAGGCCTCCAGCATATCCGGGTCGACCGAAGACAAATCCAACGGATTATAGCGGTTGAATGTCGGAACATCCACCGAAACATTGGATTTTCGCGGCGAAGCCGCTCTTCGGTGCGCTTTCCACGTATTGTTGGCCGACCGCTGAAGTTTCAGCTTGGGTACAGTCGGAGTGTCGCGATTTTTTGTCGGGAAATCGCGACTATCGGCATTTTCGTCGGACTTTTTAGTCGCCGGAGAACAGGACTCATCATCATGGCCGTCCCCGGGGCTCGTGTTAGAAGCCCGTGTCGAACCCGAGCCCGAAGCACGAGTCCCAGATGGACCAGAGTTTGGATCGCAGACCTTAGCAGCTTTGGACGCAGCTTTCCGAATCGACAAGCCATCGGCGACAGTGATGGCTTGTGTCGCCACCGAATTTTTGGATGATCCTTTTTTCGCGGACAACAGGCACCACCTGTTCGGCTTCTTGGTTATTTGGTGTGCATTGCCTTTATTCTACCTTTTGTCGGGCCTAAGTCGACGTTGCTGCCGAGCAGGTCGCTCATAACGCCATAACGCTGAGGTCGCCGACCATTAATCGCGATACAAGACGAGTGCCGACATTCCGACTCGGGTAAACCTGTTATACATCGCCATCTCGGCGACATAAAATATTTATCCGGAATTTTCAAGGCTTCTCTCATCGACATCGTATTCGCGCTCCCATATCTCGCAATAGAACCATCTGACTTTCCATTTTGCCCGAGACGAGATCCCGAGGATCCCGGTCCATGCCCCGAGTTCGAGAAACGAAGAGGCCTAGCAACATTTGGCGATTGGACCATATTTACACTTCCAGTTTGCGGCCTGTTTTGGGGGTTCCGCGCCCCCACTATTCGTTTCCCGAACTGCCAGATGATTGTTGTCGGTTGCCGGCCGAGTTATTTCCACCACCGGCATCAGACGCCTGATTAGCACCACCTCTTTGTTGACCACCGCGCTTTCCATAATTGTAAAGACCACCTCGACCACCTCCTCGGTAGGTCCTTCCATCGGCGGCAGATTGGGTATTTCCAGTGTTAACTGTCGCGTTCTTCATGAGCAAGCTACCGAATAACTTGCTCGCCAACATCTGTTGTCGACTTGGGTCATCACCCCAGAACCGCACAGCCTTCACATACACCGGGCAACTCAACCACTTATTCCCAGGCTCCGCACAATAGGTGCAATGCTTGGACTTAGCGGGATTTCCACCGGCTTTGGCCAAGCCAGAAGCCGCTCTCTGTTGCTCAACAAGGTAGCAAACATCTTATTCGTCCATTTCTTCCATACTGGGGTCGTCCAAAATTTCGCAAGCTGCTGTAATTTCATCATCCAAGGACCTCTGTCGGGAGGCCTGAACCTGTCCTTGGGTAATTGAGTTCCTAATATCCTGCAATTGTCGCTGCAAATCACGTATATAGTCGGGACAATCAGAGTCCACGGACGTTGTCCGAGGCCGATCGCCGACAGACATCGCAGATTCCATCGGCTTTGACTGGCTGTCGCCCTCTTCAACCGACTGCAGTATACGTACCGCTCTCATAAAAATGTCATAAGCCCAATAGGTCGCGTCGGCGAATGAACTTGCCACTTTCGCCCGAATCGAAGGTTTTAGACTGTGCGTCGCGCGATCCACAACCTCCAATTCCCGAACTTTCGGCTCGGCATCGGGAAAACTTTACAGGCGAGCGTCCTCAACTCGTTGAGGTATTCATGGCACGTTTCGGACGCCTTCTGCGCCCGCTCTAAGAACTCTCGAGCATACTGATCGAATGTTTTGGCGACAGGCTCATATAGCTGCTTCACAACTGTCTCCAGATCTTCATGACACTATCTTCCAGCAGATACCAAGGAATGGCCTTCATCAGCTCTGCTGGGGCCAAGCTTGCCGATCAAGTGTTCTCAAACATGCGAAGCCACGTCGGCTGAACGCCACCTTTTCGCCCCTTGAACTTCGAGATTGACTTGAACCATTTTTTTCACTTAGTGCCACACCCCAGTCGCTTTCGCTTGTTGGGGGGTAGTGCCAGACCCAATTTTGTCTATCTAAAAGGGGATGGGGCCACGGTCTGGCACTGAATAATTGCTGCATGCAATTATCCGAGGCGTCATCAAGGATACTGCCTGAGCAGAAGCTGCTTTCGCCGCATCGTGTTCACCCGATGGCTCCATCCTGTAGGGGTTTCCCCCCAAGGGTGGCCAACTCCTTGCAAATCTCGGACAATACAATAAGTAATTATAGCCTGGGGGGGATTAAAGGCAATATAGTACATGTTGCCATATCTATCTACTCAGCTGTTGCCGGCTGGCCACAGAAAACTTTGAATAACGTTTTCGATGTAAGTTTGCGAATTTGTTTGTTAATTTCTACTAGTATTACCGTGATTGTTTTGCTGGCTCATGCAGCGAAGGACATCGCCTTCCACTGACCAGCTGTGTTAGTACAGAGCTAAACAGTTCCATGCGTCACTAAACCACATGTTAGCTAAACTACATTGCACCAGCACAAGCCAAAATTTGTATGTGTCTACAGGCACTGAATTATAACGAAACTCTCTAATTTAATGTGCCAACTGCCTACGTTTAGCCTATCTCTATGAAACAAACATCTATTCAATCATAGCCAGGGCTATACACTTTGTTACTAGCAACTTATCCTTAAGCAGGCAATTCCTATTGGAAATCGAGGAACGCAATACTGGATCATCGATGAACCAGAAATTCAGCATAACCAACTTCTAACCGGCAAACAACAGTCGCTACGAGACTGAGTTATTACTTTGAAAGAATGAAAATGGCGGGCGCATGTCCATTTCTAATTAAAAACAAGCCAATGGTCGGTAACGTACAGTTTTGTACAACAAGCTCATTCTAACAGTCTAATAATCAGTGTAGATGTGGCATTTAAGCGCTAGGTTTTGGGCACTGATTATCAGACTGATAATCACTGCATCTTCTGGTTAAGGCATTAAAGATAGTTTGCTCATTATTGCCGTATTATTTACTATTAGTTTTCTGTGTTTTCATTGGTTTTTTGAAACTTTACGGCTAATATAAATGTTTTTAGAAATTTAATGTAGATCCAATTATTCTGAGTTCAAGCGTTTGATGGGTGTAGTCATACATGTCAATCCAGCCATTGACAGAATCAGATTAAGAAGATATTAATGAGCAAGGACAGTCAGAATAAAAATTTTGAATAAGTGTAAAAAAGTTAGATTACTGCGTACAATTCTTAAAATAAATTGAGTTAAATGCGTGCAAATATTAGTCGAAACAATTTTTAATTTCCTATTTTTATTAAATATACAGACAGTTAACATTGCAAATAATTTAACAAACTTCAATAAATTGTAATAAAATCCAAGAACTCTCTACTGATAGAAAACCTAACGGTGACCATACGATAGACTGTTAGCTCTAAATTATCAGACAAAAACTAACACTGTTGAAGTATATGCAACAAACACTATTAGATTTACTGTTATAACACTGTTAATTATCAGTTAACAGTGAGTTAACAGTGTTAGACTTTATGCAGCAGAAACCACTGTTAAACTGATAGACTGTATTAATAGACTGTTAGACTGATAAAACTTTTATGCAACAGGGCCTGGTCTCCATTTTGACGATAAATCTGCTGCCACAGGTCCGCCTTACCTGGACTAAATATATTTGGTAATTCATTGATGGATATTAGAAAATCTCTGTTGCCTGAATTCTACTCTCCGCCGGATGTAGACGTAGCTCATGTTGGTGATGTGGCCATACATTAACACGGGGTCCGATTCTGGGGGGTCTACCCCGACCTCGGCGAGGGCTCTACCCCTGAAAAATTCCAAAATTTTAAGGGGGTCTGCTCAGAAATTAGCAAAAATTGCAAATTTTTAACGTTTTTGACCAAACATTAGTAAAAAATGACAATTTTTAGCGGTTTTTAAGAAATTTTTTGAAAAATCGCTAAAATTTGCTAAAAAATTACCAATTTTCAATGAAAATCGCTGAGGGGTCTGCCCTTTTTTCCTTTTTGCTGAGGGGGCCTATCCGTTTTTTGTCGGGCTGGGGGGTCTGCACCCCCCCATTCCCCCCCACGTTATCCTATGGATGTGGCGGTGGTTTTGTATGACGGCGAACTGATCCCTCCTGCCAAACCGATCCGTCGCCGTTACAACGTCAATGCTTCCATTGACTCTTGCTTCATCTGTGACATAGGTGTTACGGAGATTTGGGGTGGGGGAGGCTCCCCCAACATTTTCTGAGGGGTCCCCTCTGGCGACCCCTCCCCAACCCCCCCCCCCCCACAGGACCACCCAACTCTCCTCCAAAAACGTTTCCTATTTTTATGTCAAAAATCGCATTTTCAGCCATTTCTAATCCAAACAACATTCAACCATGAAGTAATTTTATCATTAGACAGTCGCAATTGAGCTCACAGAATCACGTTAGCAGAATCACTTCAAACATGGCTTAGAATTAGGCGCACTTTATGCGCACTCGAAAAAGGTATACCTTGATTTCTGCGCACAAATACTTTGATAGTTATTCAAAATTGAATGTATTGCTAAATGGTTCTGCTAAGTTGTCCAGCAGCGCCAATGAAATTCAAAAATAGCAGCAGAATAGCAACTAAAGGTACATCTGCATGCGTTCGTGAGTATGAATACGCTACAATTATTTTTAAACGGTTAAAACGGCATGTTACTATCTGAGGCGTCGACGCGCGTCCGCGACTATGAATGCACCTTAAGAATTTTGCTCTTGATGTTTCAAGCTTCCTCGATTTTCGCACACCTCAGCGCAATGAATAGCTGGGGACGATTTTTTATTTATTGTGAAATCGCTCTTCGTCATAGAGAAATAAGCTGAAATGTGTGCGTAACCTGGATTTTACCTACTTTTTCCAAATTTGTCAAGCGATTACTATAGCTAGAAAGCAGCAATCGGGGCAACTAAAAAATCGTCCCTGGGTATATTTGTGCAGAACACATTTGTTCAGTATCAGCCCTCCAACTTGCATAGTGAATGCTCCACAATCTTTGGAAAAAATTGGTCGTGTTTTTGCAAAAACTACATTTTTTATGATAGCAGCCTACAGGATAGCTGTTGGAAGACGATCATGCGTCGGATAATTTGTCCCTGTGAGACCTTCAGATCGACGCCCTTAGTTTGATTTTGCGGCTTGCGTAGTTCAAGAAATGTTGGATTATTTGATTTCTGCAAAAATGACGTTTTTTCTACGCCAAAACAAGAAAAACGGCTATATCTCACGGTAGAGAAAAGCTAGAAACTTGCTTTAAAAAGCAAAAATGTGAAGCTTAATGAGATCTTTCGAATGCATATAGTCATAACTGCATAGCAGCTGCCAAACGTTCAAAAATTGGGAAAAACCGCCCAGACCGGAACTCTCGAATTTTTGAATCGGGATTGCGCGGAGGGTGTTAGAACGCTAAAGGAACTTATTTCGGAAAGTTTCATCAAATTTCGTCTTGATGTACGCCACCAAATAACAATATGTGCCCAAAAGGAATCACCACCTTGATGAAATTTGATGAAACTTTCCGAAATAAGTTCTTTTGGCGTTCTAACACCCTCCGCGTAATCCCGATTCAAAAATTCGAGATTTCCGGTCAGAGTGGTTTTTCGCAATTTCTGAACGTTTGGCAGCTGCTATACAGTTATGACTATATTCATTCGAAAGATCTCATTAAGCTTCACATTTTTGCTTTTTAAGGTGCTGGTATCCTTTTGTGCAGTGCTTTTGTGGTGATTTTTCGAAACGCCATAACTTTCGCAATTTTGGGAGTTGGAAAGAGCTTTATACATCGTTTTAAAGCTTATAATCTGTACATTAACATGAGCTTACGAAACTAGCAAAATTGGCAAAAAATAACAAAAAACTTCCGACATGCTGACATCTGACAGACTGAATATAGACCAAAAATTTTTGAACATCGATTTCTCAAAACTGTAGAATCGGCCAAAATTTTTTCTTGTGACATGATACGAAGGACAAGTGGGCCGAGGGACATTTTTTGGATTTGGCTCAACAAGTCTCAGTACTCCAGAAAATCCGGCAAATGCGCAATGACACGAAATTTCGCAACTTTCTATTCAGTTTTCTCACAACTGGAGAAGTTTTAGCTCAAACCAAGAAAAATGTCCCTCCGCGATAGGGCGAATTTTCATTCAGCCAAAAATCGCGCGAATCCATTGGGCAGTTTTTGAGAAATCAATGTTCAAAACAAAATAATTGCAATTTTGCCAAAATGGTTTTTCGGCGAATTTCCTAGCATAAAGTAACGAACTCCAGCGAATATTTATTGATAAAATGGACAATTGGACGGTGTATCGATTGAGTATAAATAAGCCGTAATTGTCTGTAAGATTTGGCGGTAATTTTGAAAAAAACTGATTTCGTCAAAAATGGCCATTTTTTGACCCCAAAAATCGTTTTTGGCTTATACTGCCTTAACCACTAGAGGTAGCTCAAAAGTTGTAAAAGCAAAAATGTTCATTTTGGTGCCCTCTTTCCAGGTATAACAACCAATCCGATGTAGCGACTATGTACTGAGAGAATAAGGGCTAAAACCAAAACTTTCTTATATTTACACTTAAAAATCCGGGACTGGTCCCAGAATGTTAAAGAGCACGAAAATAATGTATTTGGAAAGTTTCAGGTACTTTCATAAAGAATTGAAGCTTGTAGGGTCGAATTTACACAAAGCGATACCAGCACCTTAAAGTAAGTTTCTAGCTTTTCTCTACCGTGAGATATAGCCGATTTTCTTGTTTTGGCGTCGAGAACTTGTCATGTTTGCAGAAATCAAATTAGCCAATATTTCTTGAACTACGCAAGCCGTAAAATCAAACTAAGGGCGTCGATCTGAAGGTCCCACAGGGACAAATTATCCGACGCATGATCGTCTTCCAACTGCTATTCTGTAGGCTGCTATCATAAAAAATGTAGTTTTTGCAAAAACACGAACAATTTTTTCCAAAGATTGTGGAGCATTCATCATGCAAGCTGGAGGGCTGCTACTGAACAAATGTGTTCTGCACAAATATACCCAGGGACGATTTTTTAGTTGCCCCGATTCCTGCGTTCTAGCTAAAGTAATCGCTTGACAAATTTGAAAAAGTAGGCAAAATACAGGTTACGCACACATTTCAGGTTATTTCTCTATAACGAAGAGCTATTTCACAATAAATAAAAAATAGTCCATAGCTATTTGACGCAGGTATCGAATGATCTAACCGATGTCTCACGAAAAAATTTACTTGAGTCTGCAAAAATTCTGGAAAATTATACTTCTTCTAAAATGTGTTAAAAATATTTTATAAAAGCAACATTCGTTTCATTGTATTCATTAAAAAGAGAAAATGTCAAGCTACATTTTGATATAAAAATGGCTTCTTAACTCCAAGTAATGAATGAGTAATAATGGTGCAAACTTTATGTGACCAAAGGGAATCACCACCTTAAAAGGAGCAGAAAGGTGGACCAAAGCTCAAATAGTGATAACACTTATCTGTGCAAAATCGAGGAAGCTTGAAACATCAAGAGCAAAATTCTTAGTTGCTATTCTGCTGCTGTTTTTGAATTTCGTTGGCGCTGCTGGACAACTTAGCAGAACCATTTAGCAAAACATTCAATTTTGAATAACCATCAAAGTATTTGTGCGCAGAAATCAAGGTATACCTTTTTCGAGTGCGCATAAAGTGCGCCTATTCTGAGCCATGTTTGAAGCGATTCTGCTAACGTTATTCTGTGAGCTAAATTGCGGTCATTAGACAGTAGTTCTTAAAAAACTCAAAAATTGGATTGCTAACATGTTTCCAAGTCTAAAATAAGCTCACTATTGAGTCAGAAAGTCCATAGTACAATTAAAAACGTGTGTTTCTCGCAATAATAAACACTTTAAGACAAAAATTTGGACTTTTTTGAAAATTTTTGCTTAATTAACCCAAACATTACCCAAATTTTGGCATTTTGGAGCGACATCCACAGGTGGACAAGGGGGGGGAAATTTCCCCACCCCCCCCCCTCGGCGAAGTCGCCCACAAGGGGACGCGAAATTGCTCCCACAAGGGGTAAGAAAATTGGCCACAAGGGGTAAGAAAATTGCCCAAAAAATAGGTTTTACGACTAAAATTCCAAAAATTTCCCGGCTTCGCCGAAATTTTTCACTTAAAATTATTATTTTTAGCTAAAAAACGTCCGAAAAACGTGTTTTAGCTTAAAAATTGCTGTTTTTTTGCTAAAAATAGGCAAAAATAGCTTAAAAATCGCTTTCAAAAGTACCCCTAAGAAAAATCGCTCTCACAAGGGGTACCCAAATTTGCTTCCACAACTAAGGTAAGGGTCAGTGAAATTTGACCTCCCGTTCAGGTATGGCGACATCCCAATTTTTGAATCGTGATTGTGCAGAGGTTGTTTAGAACGCTAAAATAACGTATTTTGGAAAGTTTCGTTAAATTTCATCTTGATTTACGCCGGCAACCAACAATATATATGTGCCCAAAAGGCATCACCACCTTAATAAAATTCTGCTCAATTTTCGCTCAAAATATGTATATAAGCAGCTGAAAAAGTTTCTAAGGGGGGCCCGAAATGTCGAAGGAGGGTTTTTTTTCTAGAAAAGGGTTTCGTGTGACTGCCCCCCCCAGCCATTTTTCCAACCCCCCCCCCCAAATTTTTTGGGGCCCCCGGCCCCCCCCCCCACTGGGGGGGGGGGTGGGCCGACAATGGGGCATGTTTAGGGTAAATTTGGCAAAATTTTTCAAAAAAGTCCAAATTTTTGGCTTAACGTGTTTATTATTGCGAGAAATACACGTTTATAACGGTTTTATGGACTTCTAGACTCAATATTGACCTTATTCTGGACTCAGAAACATGTTGGCTATCAAGTTTTCGAGTTTAAAAACACTGTCTAATGTTAAAACTACTTAATGATTTCATGTTTTTCGGCATTAGCAATGTCTGAAAATGCGATTTTTGGCATGAAAATAAAAAAATTTTTTGGGGAGGTTTGGGGGGGGGGGGGGGGGTCTAAAAAGGCCCCCCAAAGTTCCGGGGGAGGGGGCCCCCCAACCCAAATCCCCGTTACACCTATGCCCCCCCCCCCAACCAGGGGTTTTTTGTTTCACGATTTGCGCCAGTGCTGCGTCAGGAAAAATTTTATTGCGTCAGGAACTGGGGTCACTGCGTCAAAAATTAAATTTATTTTTAAACAATTTAATAAGTATTTTAAGCATTATTTTAATGTTTAACCAATATTTAACTTATCAATACACAGCATTAAACGCATTTTCCACCTGTTTTTTAAATTTTGCATCATTAAAGCTGGCTTTAATGTGCGAAGCATTATGATCTAGAGAAAAAACCAAACACGGGGGGTCTGGGGGGCGGAGCCCCCCAGAAGTTGAAGTATTTTTGCAATTAAGACTCTCCCAGGAATTAATTTAGAGCAATTTCGCGACAAGTTGATGTGGTATGTATTAAGTATATATGGCCGGTTATTGCAATATTGAATGTATATTAAAATATTTTAAGTGCTACATCTGCAGGACTTGCAAGCTGTTGCCGCTGCTACATGCGCCCTTATTATATTTAATGAATAAACAAAATATTATGTAGTTTGTCAGTCATCGTAGCAATCAGCAACAAGTAAGAAGGTAGATATGCGGGGGTCTGGGGGTGCAGCCCCCAGTAGAAAATTTTTAGAAATATCACGTTTGAAATACAATTTTTTCAGCAAGTTTGCACAATTTTGCCTCTAGTTGAAGTTCAAATCCAGCTGCGCCAGGCTTGCGTAAGGGCTATTTTCATTTGCGTTACACGAAAAAAATTTGCGCCATGACGCAGCCCCTGACGCAAAAAACTTACTATGCCCCCAACGATTTTTGGACCCAAACAGTTAGCTAAATTTGGTCGAAAAATGGTCATTTTTGAACAATTTTTCTAAAATTTTGACCTAAAATCGCTTTAAAACGGTGCAAAAACGCCTAAAACGTTAAGAACAAGCCTTATTTTGATGAAAAAAGGGCTAAATTACACAAAATTTTGCATTTTTTGGCCATTTTTGAGGGGTACCCCCATCACATTTCGGAGATCAGCCAAGATTTACCCCCCCCCCCCCCGCAGACCCAAAGTTCTAGGGAAACTATGCCTCCCCCCAATGTAAACTATGACTCCACCCACCCTAATTTCCGCTACCCCGCTCCGCCTCAACTTTTTCTCATGGTATATACATCTATGGCTTAAAGTTTATAGAAATACTCTTAACTGTTGTATGGAATTTTTGATTGTCCTTGTTTTGGACTTAGAAACATATATATTGGTAATAAAGTTTTCGAGTTTAAAGCCACTGAAATTTTGAAAATTTTCACTAAAAATCCTTAAAATTTGGCATTTTCTGGACATTAGTAAGTGGGGAGGGGAAGCCCAAAAAAGTGGGGGAGACCCAAACTATGGTCCCCTCCTAGCCCAGAAGTTTTTCGAATTTAGATCCACGGTCTGAGTTTAGAATTATTGGGTTGTTGCATTGTTTTTGGCGAGGGGAGTTCGGGTTGCTTGTGACTCTGAGCGTCCTTCTAAAAAATGGCGGGGGGGAGGGTCATAGTCAGTGGAGTCCACGCACCGCTACCCTAAATCTCCGTTTCATCTATGTTATACATATATACGTATATAATTATACATATTCGCTGTTGCAGTTTCTGATTTGATATTTATCTATATGTACATTTGAATATCTCTAATGAACTCAGAGGAGTTGTCATTCCAGAGTGAGCAGTTGGTCAGGGGCATATCCAGAGGGGATCCAGGAACGGAACGTTCCTTTTGTTTTCTGGGAGCCACAGAGAAAGTTTAGCTGTATATATACACATTTGAGTCCTACCCTCTCGTCCTCTGCCCCTTCTAAAATTCTGGATATGTTCCTGCAACTGGTTTACTGTTTCTTTTTTATATATAATGATCTGAATTGATATGATCTTGGTCTAATATTCAGCAGACACCTAAACATTGTTAGTCTGTGCGGAACTACACACCGAAAAATCTGTATATATATATATAAATAAACAAGTTTTGAGGCTTCTGGGACCTTGAAATAAAATTTTTGGCCAGTCACATGACCCTAGACCAAGTCACGTAACCACTCCAGACCAGATGCGAAATTACGCAACCAAATTCTTTGTTTTGTGCGTACTAGAGCAACAGAACACCAAATAGTGGATTCCCAGCTTCCTAATATTAATAATCAAGGGCAATTATGTCGGCCTGAGTAGCCACTTTGGACCCTGACCCAGGGTCGAGAACCTAAATTCGAAGTCCAGCCTGTTCAAAAGAAACCTGGGGTCTAAAGTTTTACATAATAACACAACGGACTATGCTCCTGGGCTTATTCTAGTGGGGGTGGGGGGTGGGCCCCCCCCCATAAACACCCTTCCCCCCCCCCAAAAATCGTTCCCCCCCCAAAAATCGCCCCCCCCCAAAAAAAAGTGGGTGCCCCTTTTGGTACCAACTTTTGCCCTGAAAAAATCGCTCAGAAGGCCAAATTTTCAAAAATTTTCCGGCTTCGCCGGAGATTTTTACTCAATTTTTGCCCTTTTCAACACTAAATCTGCTTATTTTTGCTATGAAAATCAACTTTTATAGTATATGCCAGAAAATTAGCGCTATTTTTAGCATATTTTTCGAAAAATTTTCGCCCCCCCCAATAATTGCGTGCCCCTCGGACCATGGGGGGGGGGCCCCCCCCAAGAAGCCCCCCCCCCAAGAAAAAATCCCTAGAATAAGCCCAGATGCTCTATTTATCCATAAAAAGAAAAATTTCATAGCTGTATCCTGATGTCAGATCCGTGGGTGATTTTTTGCGAACGAGTGATTTTTTGTCAACTAGTTCACAAATAAAATCAAAAATTCTTTACGTATATATTCTTGCTACACAAGGGCTATCGTCAAGAAATTTGCCCATATGTAGAGGGGATCACTACCGTTCCAAACGTATATATATACCAAGTTTTTCGATCGAATTTCATTTTCGAAATTGCCAACAAAAATTCTATTTTTGATTTTTTGTGAACCTTGCTGTAAAACTCAAGAGTTAAGCGAACCTCACCAGAGTAATGTAATTTTAATGTTTGACCGCAAAAAGTGCAATTTTGTAAGGTGTGCGTCTGCCCGAGTAGTGGACATCGGCGCAAATCTTTTAAGGCTCAAGTGTGCGTCTGCCTTAGTATCCCCAAATTTTGCTCCTTAGCTAGCAGTTGAACAAACATACGTATTATATATAGGGGAGCGCGAGAGCGCTCCCCTATAATATGGGTGTAAAAGGCACAGTGCGGCCCTTGGAGACCCGTTCGAACTCCGTGCCAGCTAAATACTCAACGAAACTGGACAATTTTAGTATTGTTGGAATCTACTCGACGAAGTTTTGGTCAAAATTTCCAACTTTGAATATTTTCGCTTCCGGACAAGTTAGGTCCGTTTGTTTTTTTCCGTGTAAGTCACGCTTGGAAAAATGCAATTTTCTGTCGGAGTGTTAGAACGATCTGGGCATTTTCAGCAGGTGAGGTTTGGTTTTTCTGAACGTATATAGCCCGAAAGTGAACCTTTTTAGTATTTTTTCGCTGCCCGGCGCGGCCCGCCATCTGTACGGCCGGCCAAAAGTGGACTTGGCGCTAAAATTGCCAATTTTTGTCAAAGCTACAGGACTCAGGGAAGATGCTAGAGAGTCTTGGTTTGTTGCATAAGGATCTACGGAACGGTTTATATGTCCTAATGAGGGCGATATCTGATATCTGGCCGGGATCGTTCTGGCGGCCGGCCCAAAGTTGGTCCGGCCAAATAGCCATTTTGGAAAATTTCTAGAAGATAGTCAAAAATAGGCATAAATATGCAGTTTTGTGCCATTTAGTGGGACGCATATAATGGTTATTGGGGTCGCTGAACACGATGAGCACAGTCGCAGCGCTGTGCAGCGGTGCTATCGTGCTGTACTATTATGCAGCAACCATAGCACGCTGTCTGTAGACTTACTGTAAACGACTAAAAATATGAAACTTGGTGAAAATTATGTCTGTAGTAAGGGGGAACTGTAGCTATGTTAGTTGGTGCACTCTCTAGCTTCAACCGTGCTGTATGTGCTGCCCCAAACACAGCACCTTCGATAACTCATTCGTCACTGGTATTTGAAATTCGGCATACAGATAGTTTAGGACATGACAAACTATTATAAGATACGTTTCGTTATACTTATTAAGATGTTACTGTGGTTGCGCTGCAGTGGAGTGCTGCAGAAGCACAGCACGGCCTATAACTAGCTACAGATGAGTGGCAATTGTCCGAAATTTTGCACACAAGTGCGGTAGAGCATTGCAAATCGTGCCGCATGACTTTCCTTGTTGTTGTTGTTGTTGTGACTGCTTCCAACCACCTGACGATCGTCAATCGGCTCGGACATCTACTGGAGACGCCCGCACCCATCAAGGTAGGCAATGACTTTCCTTCACCGACAGTAACGTTTGCATCTGGTTGCGCTGCAGGAGAGTGCTGCTGAAGTACAGCACAGCCTATAACTAGCTACAGGTAAGTTGCTATCGTCCGAAATTATGTATAGATGTATACGGAAGAGCATTGCAAATCGAGTTTTATGAGTTTCCTTCACTGAAAGTAAAGTTTGCATTTGGTTGCGTTGCAGTAGAGTGCTATATGCTATATAGTCAAGCGGGAAAAAAACCCACTCGCCAATGCGGGGACAAAACCCACCCCCAGTGTGGGCTTACCGGTATGAGCTATCTAGGATTTTAATAGCCTATCTCGAAGAGCATCCAAAATAACCCAAGAGGGTGTATTATTGTCGCTCCCACTGCTTCCCAGCAAATTTTTTGGGACTTTGAAATTTTCGAAAATTTTGGTCCGTCCAAGTGCCGAAATTTGGCAAACTTTGCCTGGCCACTCTGAACTACTAGAAAGACCGAGACCAAAGCGGATTGTATCTTGTGTAGGGCATCTGTTGCGCTTCATGATGATATATGCCACACTGCTCTAACCCCTCTGGTGCGACCTGGGGGTGGCCTGGAGTTGGCGGGAAAAAACCCACATGCGGGAAAAAAACCCACTTTTCAAAATTGAAAATTTTTCTAAGCATTAGCAGGAAAGGTCAAACTAATACATACATTTGTTTAATAGAGCCTATAGATTAAATTGGTATAGGTTTTACCTGGGTTCGTTCTGTTATGGGAGGTCTAGGGGGTCAAAATCGGACATGGTGCCATTTCAAGCCAAAATTTCAATTTTGGCCAAAGTGCTTATTTTTGCCTTAAAATGGGTCTAGTTTGGCTCTAAATACAAGAAAAACACGTTTTCTACACGATAGGATGCTTAAACTGTCGAAAATAAACAATTGTCAATTTTTCAACAAAAACTAATATATTTTGATGCAGTTGTACTAAAAACAACCCGCTCTTTCATTTGGAACGGTTAGAAGTGCTCCTGGCAACTTGCCAAAAAATTTTCGGGGTGGGTTTTTTCCCGCATATGGGTTTTTCCCCGCATTGGGTTTTTTCCCGCCAGTTTGGGACAATTTTTCTCACTAACTGTGCACCCTACAGAGGTGTTCTATAGCTCATAAGAAAGCTTACGACTAGGCCTAGCTGCCTGTATAGTCAGTATTTCAATATCTCAAACCAGTAAAAAGTTCTGGCCAAAAATCTGAAAAGTGGGTTTTTTCCCGCTTGACTATATATATACAGTAACTAAAACTATTGCAGCCATAGGTACTGGATGTTGGATTTCTGTCAAAATAAAGAAAAAATAAGAAATTGGAACTTTTCAAGCTTCTTTGTTCTGTACTTTCGGTGGACAATTAATGATTTTTAAAGTTTTAAAGTAATTTTTAAAGTTTGTTTCACACAGCTTTAACGTTTTTGCTTTTTACTGAGAACCTTAAAAATGAAATAGGACAAGAATAAAAATGCTTCTGTGGAGCATGAAAAATGCAATATGGGTGACATTCGGTTGTAAATGGACCGAGGACTAGGTTTTAAAACGTTAATATTGGAGGGGCAGGTTGTAAATGCCTGGAGGACTAGGTTAAAAGCGCACTAATATGGACCAGCTTCGCTGAACAGCCCATATTCGCGGTCACTCATGCTCCACTCCACATGACATACGAGTAAGATCTCCATTCTTCAGCTTTCAAAGCAAGCGGGACGATTTTGAAATATTAAAGCTTATTCCAAATAATGCAGGTCTGGTAGAAAGGTGTTCAAGGTGTTTTTTCTGCACTGTCAGCGCAGAATCTTGTATTAAGTTGATGCGAAAAGCAGTTGATATTATGTACGTGTATTATTAAGTTGTATAATAAGGAGCACGACCACATATACTTGCAGGCCATGCTGACAAATCGTACAATTTTCCGAAGAACTGCCAATAGCAACAGCAAGCAGCAGCCGATAGAAACTCTGGACAGTTTTCGCGAATATGGGTTGTTCAGCGAAGCTTGTCCATATTAGTGCGCTTTTAACCTAGTCCTCCTGGCATTAGTCCCTCCCATATTAACGTTTTAAAACCTAGTCCTCTGTCCATTTACAACCAAATGTCACCCATATTGCATTTTTCATGCTCCACCGGAGCATTTTAATTCTTGTATATAAATGGCTGAGACTTCCTATATATAGTTTTGCTGGTTTGGAAGGTATATAAATTCCCGAATGCTGGAGCTCGAGGCAACCGCTGTTTGCGAAGGCCGTTTTGGACAGGACACAGAATACTCTCGAATTTGTGAATTTGAGGGGAATATATATATCATAGGGGTCGCGGTAGCGACCCCTATAATATGAGTGGAAATGGTCGAATGACCGTGTAAAACAAGGCTGCGAAGATTCCTCCGCAGATTATGTGTGCAAAAAATTGTACGTGTCGCCTTAAAGGCGCCTTAATAAGTCAGACTGGGTTATATATGGGGCAATACTGACTATATGGTTAAACAGTACACATATCGGGGTCATTCAAATGCTATATGATTTTCCGTCTCTGTGCGTAATTTTTCGGTACTGGCCGGCCAAAGTTGGTGAATTTTGGGTCGAAATTTGAACTTGATTTTTTCGCTTATTTTGTTACATGGGTTGCTCAAATTTTGCGTACAAAGGTTTTTGGGGACGGAGAATCGATTCCCGCTAGCAATTTTGCTGCCCCAGTAACCCAAGTTGCTGGGCTGGTTCCACTTGACCGTCTGAGGGGTCAAGTCGGTAACCGCTTCCCGGAGGTCCATAGTAGGCTTTACTTAGCCTCTCCAAACTTTGTCTATAGGGGTTTGCTGGTGCGCCCAGCTCATTCCCGGTGTTCCTTTTGCCGTCTGACATACCCATCTTGCTGTGCTGGTTCCACTTTGCCATCTGGAGGGTCAGGTAGGTGGGAGGTCATGTGGTCAAAATGAAAATTTTCAAAAGTGGTCAAATTTGGTATCAAATGAAAGCCCTAAGCAACTTTTGTCATAGAACTGCATGCTCAAAGTGGCTGTAGAGTGCTGTGGTGGGGTGGGGTGGGTACTTTGGCGATTTTCGGTCAAAACTAAGATTTTCCAAAAGTGGTCAAATTTGGTACCAAACGAAAGCCCTGAGCGAGCTGAGCAACTTTTGTCACAGAACTGCATGCTCAAAGTGGCTGTAGAGTGCTGCGGTGGGGTGGGGTGGGGACTTGGCGATTTTGGGTCATAACTAAACGTTTTCTAATGTTGTCCATTTTGGTATCAAATGAAAACCCTACGCGAGCTGAGCAACTTTTGTCATAGAACTGCATGCTCAAAGTGGCTGTAGAGTGCTGGGGTGGGGACTTAGGTTGGGTCAAAACTGAAATTTTCCAAAAGTGGTCAAATTTGGTATATATATATACGTATTTGGTCAAATGAAAGCTCTAAGCGAGCTGAGCAACTTTTGTCATAGAGCTGCGTACCCAAAGTGGCTGTAGAGTGCTGTGGTGAGGTGGGGTGGGGTCTTAGCCGATTTTGGGTCGAAAATGAAAATTTTCAAAAGTGGTCAAATTTGGTACCAAATGAAAGCCACAAGTGAGCTGAGCACCTTTTCTCATAAAAGTGCATGCTCAAAGTGTCAAAGTGGCTGTAGAATGCTGTGCTGGGGTAGAGGTGGGGGTCTTAGGCGATTTTGGGTCGAAAATGAAAATTTTCAAAAGTGGTCACAAATTTGGTACCAAATGAAAGCCCTAAGCAGCTGAGCAACTTTTGTCATAGAACTGCATGCTCAAAGTGGCTGTAGAGTGCTGTGGTGGGGTAGAGGTGGGGTCTTAGCCGATTTTGGGTCGAAAATGAAAATTTTCAAAAGTGGTCAAATTTGGTACCAAATGAAAGCCACAAGTGAGCTGAGCACCTTTTCTCATAAAAGTGCATGCTCAAAGTGTCAAAGTGGCTGTAGAATGCTGTGCTGGGGTAGAGGTGGGGGTCTTAGGCGATTTTGGGTCGAAAATGAAAATTTTTAAAAGTGGTCACAAATTTGGTACCAAATGAAAGCCTTAACAGTTGGCAACTTTTGTCACTTAGCATTGCATGCTCAAAGTGGCTGTGAGGGGTGTGGTGAGGTGGGGTGGGGACGTAGGCGATTTTGGGTCAAAACAAATTTTTCAAAAGTGGTCAAATTTGGTACCAAATGAAAGCCCTAAGCGAGCTGAGCAACTTTTGTCATAGAACTGCATGCTCAAAGTGGCTGTAGAGTGCTGTGGTGGGGTAGGGGTGGGAGGAAAACTAAGCTTCTATCATAGAACCACTTACCCTAACTTGCTGTGGAGCGGTCTGGTGTGAGGGGTGTCAGGGTGGAACTGAGCCAATTTGCCATAGAACCACACACGTGAGTCAGAGTATTTAATGCATATATAATGCTTAATGATTCTTTAACGCTTTTATGTCAACGACATGTAAAAAGTGGATAAACAAGAAATAAAAATGCTCCTAAAGAGCAAAGAAAGGAATATGAGTCAACATGGAACATGCGAAATGCTAAATATTGTCGGTTGTAAATTAAGAATAAGACAAGCATGTAAAATGCTAATATGAGTCTGGTGAGGTTGGAAAGTGCAGAAGACAAGTTTGTACACGCACCAATATGAGTGCATGCCAAATAGACTAATATTGGCATGCCGTAAAAAACAATAATGCATGCATCCATTGCGGAATTCTAACGGATATATTTCTATCAAGGAGTTAATACGAATAAGTAGAGTTATTAACGTCACATGGATATCCCAACCATGGTCAACATTGTCAACTTTTCTCCTTAGGAAACTGTTAAACCGCTGTTAGTCAACAATGCGCCGACGGACGGATATATAACATTTTTAATAAGCGTTTGTATAACTCATGTATTCAGAGACTCAAAGTTAAATCTGATGTTAACTTTCGTGCCAATACACGTATATACGTGCGTAACCTGTGGAGCATCCTGTCATCCACCCTAAAACTACCCTGTCTCGTCGTGCTGACATTACGTGAGTGATATATAACCGAAATTCGCAACCACTTGCCTTCAGAATACTAATAATGCCAATATGAGTCTATTTGGCATGCACTCATATTGGTGCGTGTACAAACTTGTCTTCTGCACTTTCCAACCTCACCACACTCATATTAGCATTTTACATGCTTGTCTTATTCTTAATTTACAACCGACAATATTTAGCATTTTACATGTTCCATGTTGACTCATATTCCTTTCTTTGCTCTTTAGGAGCATTTTTATTTCTTGTATATATATACTGCAAATTATTCGTTTCGTATTATGACATATATACGCCAATATGAGCCTCGTTGTAGGACAGGCTCATAAAGCAGTTGCAACTTGTTTTCCTTAAGTTACAAACTCGCTACGGAACGCATATGTATTTTACAGGCTAGTTTTTGCTTATATATGTACAACCTGCCTACGAAGACTCATATGTATTTGGCATGCGACGAAGGAGCACTTTTTGTTCTTGTATATATATCACGTAGGTTATGCCCATCGTTAAGTTGGAATTACGGTGAAAAACGTAAGTTATAACTTCTCACCTTCAATCCTACTTACAGTCAAGCGGGATAAAACCCACTTGCCAATGCGATGAACAACCCGCCTCCAGTGTGGGCTTACCGGCATGAGCTATATAGGATTTTAATAGCCTATCTTGAAGAGCGTCCAAAATAACCCTAGCGGCAGTATTATTGTCGCTCCCCCCGCTGCTAATTTGCAAATTTTTTGGGACTTTGAGTTTCTTGGAAGTTGGGGTGCGACCAAGTGCCGAAATTTGGCAAACTTTGCCTGGCCACCCTGAACTATATACTGGAAAGACCTAGACCAAGGTAGATTGTATGTATGTGTATGGCATCTGTTGCGCTTCATGATGATATATGCCACACTGCCCTAACCCCCCTCCGGTGCGACTTGGGAGTGACCTGAATTTGGCGGGAAAAACCCACTTTTCAGAATTGAATATTTTCTAAACATTGACAGGAAAAGTAAAAATAATACATTACATTTGTTTAATAGAAGCTTAGATTAAACTGGTATATATAGATTTTACCTGGGTTCGTTCTCGTGTGGGTGCTCCAGGAGGTCGAAATCGGACATGGTGCCATTTCAAGCCAAAATTTCACATTTTTGCCAAAAATACAAATGTTTGCCCTAAAATGGGTCTAGTTTGACTGTAAGTACAAGAAAAACGCGTTTTCTATACTATAGGATGCTAAAACTGCCGAAAATAAAATTTTTTAAAAATTCCCAAAATTTGCCTACGTATCATAGGGGTCGCGGCAGCGACCCCTATAATATGTGTGAAAAGTGGCTGGAGACTGTGTAAAATAAGCTGCGCAGAAGCTGCGCAAAATCCTGCGCAGATCCTGCGCAGATTTCATGCGCAAATTGTAGAGCACATCGAGTTTAGTATGTCTGTGAAGTTTCAGCCCCGTATCACTTACCGTTAAAAAGTTGCGCCCCGGACCGGTTATGGCGGCGATGTTTTTTTCCGGTTTCTCCTATTTGATGGTTGTATTGTACATAATGTTCGCCGCTTTCACGTGATCTGCAGCGGTGGGCCAACCTAATGGGCTATGGGGTCTAGTAGTACCCTCTAAAGAATTTAAGAATCACATCTTTTTTTGCGCTGCAGCTGCGCCACAGCGCCGCAGTGGCGCCGCAAAGTCGGCTCATAGCGAAGTGACCATTTTTGTGGTCGTCGCTCAGGTCGAACGTTACGAGCTGGAGCTGATTTCTTTTTATATTCAGAAATTACATATATTGAACTAACTAACGGTCCAGGTTGCGTTTCTCTATCACTTCCCTAGCGACCACAGTGGCCCGTCGAAAATGGCGAAAATTCGAAAAATGAAAAATCTAAATTTCTCGCTATCTATTCAACTTTGAAAGCTCAAATCTTCCATAGAATGGTTTTCTGGCACGGAGAATCGATTCCCGCAGTCCGTTTTACCGTCAGACCCACCTATCTTGCTGAGCTGGTTCCACTTTGCCGTCGGGAGGGTCAAGTCGGAAACTGCTTCCTGGAGGTCCATAGTAGGTTGTACCTGGCCCCTCAAAACTTTGTTTATAGGGGTTTTCTGGTGCGCCCAGCTCATTCCCGGTGTCCGTTTTGCGGTCTGATCCACCCATCTTGCTGTGCTGGTTCCACTTTGCCGTCTGGAGGGTCCGGTCCGTACCGACTTCCGGGAACACCATATAGGACTGTACATAGCCTCTCAAAACATTGTCTATAGGGGTTTTCTGGTGCGCCCAGCTCATTCCTGGCATCCGTTTTGCCGTCTGACCTACCCATCTTGCTGTGCTGGTTCCACTTTACCATCTGGAGGGTCAGGTCGGCGGGAGGTCATGGGGTCAAAAATGGAAATTTTCAAAAGTGGTCAAATTTGGTATCAAATGAGAGCTCTAAGTGAGCTGAGAAACTTTTGTCATAGAACTGCGTATCCAAAGTGGCTGTAGAGTGCTGTGGTGGGGTGGGGACTTAGGCGATTTTGGGTGAAAAATAATTTTTCTAAAGTGGTCAACTTTGGTACCAAATGAAAGCCCTAAGTGAGCTGAGCAACGTTTGTCATGAAACCATCCACCAAATGTTGCCGTGTCAGATTTATGCCTTTACTTTCTCAACCGGAATTTAAAGGATATATAGATAGACATAGGCCCAACACACATATTATCCCCTTTTGTGCGGAGCATTTTTGTTACTTGTATATATATATACACACTTTAACAAGGGGGGGGTATGGGGGGGTACGGGACCCCTCAAAAATTGGAGGTTCGGTACAAGGGCTAGCAAAATCAGGGCCAAGGGACAAGGGACAGTGCCAGAAAAGGAAGGCCGAACTAAAAATTAATGGAAATTTTAGCCAAAACTAGCCAAATTTTTTAAAATTTCCAAAAAAATCGCGAAAAACTGCTTATTTTACTTTAAAATGGCTGTAAAATAGCTAATTTATCACTAAATTCGCTTAAAATTTGGAAAAATTGTACCTTTTAAAGACAATTTTCTATTTGCACCCTCCCCCCAAATTTGAGGTAAGGTACAAGGGCAGGTAAAATTTGGCCTAAAACGGGTACAGGACCCCTCAGGAATCGGTACCCTTGTTAATGTATGTATATATATATATATATATATATATATATATATATATATATATATATATATATATATGTGTGTGTGTGTGTGTTAAAGATACAAAATTTTCAAAAGTCACTATGACCTCAATTTGTCTACAAAAGCTGCGTAATATATTTTCATGCCGTTTTACTAAAAACAACCCGCGCTCTCTTATATGGAACAGCTAGAAATGCTCCTGGCAACTTTTTCGGGGCGGGTGTTTTCCCGCACATGGGTTTTTTCCCACATTGGGGTTTTTCCGCCAGTTTGGGACAATTTTCCTCCTAAAGGCGCACCCTAGAGAGGTGTTCTATAGCTCATAAGTAAGCTTACGACTAGGCCTAGAAAATCTGAAAAGGTTTTTTTACCCCGCTTGACTATATAATAGCTCCGTTTTCATATTTAGTTCTTTGGTATTATCGTGCTTCCTGTTTCCTTTAGATTTTGATGATAGCAGTGCTGGTGGAACTGTTACGAAGGTGTCAAGTGTGCGTGAATCATCACAGCCTGGATCAGTCACTTATCAGTTTGATTATAATTCAGCTCAAGATGACACTGACGACAGCAGTGGTGTAAGCTTTGGTTTTATGTATATATATTCCTACTGGACGTATCAGTGTTTTTATTAATTGGCCGACGGTTTATTTATAACGTTACAGTTCTCAAAAAATTTTGCTTTTTTTTCAAAAAAGTGTGTAAGTGTAACTACGTACCTAAAAATTCCTAATTTATATGCTAGCGTTTTGCCTATTAGAATATACGTATATTGCATGTAGCATATTGTGTGGTGTATATAATTTTATTAGTAACAAATTATTCCTAACTTTTTAGAAGCCGGTTCTTTATATTTGTGAAAACTAAAAACTAAAATTTGCTTTTATTAGTTAAGTAATGCTGTTTTCTCAAAACACGCATGCTACTCCCTCAGAAATGAGGGCGAAATCTTTAAATTTTGAAGAAATCCTAATGGAAACGTCTATAAATTAATCTGGCATAAACTGTCTGAATTAGTACTTTTCACAAATAAATTGTCTGAAAAGATTACTTCACTTCACAGCCTATTAGAAAATATATCTGGAGAGAACTGCCTGAATGGATTATTAATAGATGATTGTTAAATACAGATAAAGCGAATCCTTTTACAACACCAATAATAAATTGGAAGAAAATGTGTAAATGGGAGATACGCTGAATATATGGAAACAAATGAATTCACACTGGGAACACCCCCCTATATAGTTGTTTGTTTTGCGTTTTAGTTACTACAACGCAGCACTGCTCAGTCGTTCCTTACATTTGCCTTTTATCAGAGATTTTTCGACGTAGATAGTGATCAGGTTTGCAATGTTTTGTTTTTCAATGTAAATTTTTCCCCTTTAGCACATACTCTTATACAAAGAATAAATCCTGTCTGGGAGGTAGGAACACGGTGGTAGAGTTTATTTTATCGGTTATATATATAGTTTTACTGAATTCTGGCATTTTTTATGTATGTATGCTACAAAATCGCTCAATCTTACTGGACATATGAAATAGTGTTCGCCCTCCGCCACCTGAAAAATGGTTCCAATATACAAACCCAAGGGGCCCATTGGTGCCCCCTCTCTTGAAATCATCCTGAAAAATCTCCTGGATCGGTGTACCGGTAGTAGTGATGTAAGCTTGACTTATGGCTCGGTTTTAATGTAGCAGGTTACCTGGGGACAAAACGAGATCGTAGGGAAAGCAGTGTGAATCTTTATCTCTGTTGTGTGGTCGTGGACGTATGTAGCATCTAGCGATCAGGGTTATCATTATATACAGATTTGGTTTTCACTTTTTCAGGTGTTGACGCGGTTGTTGAATTCGTTTATTCCACGAATAGGCAGTAATTATATTGTACAACATCTGCGACCAAAACCGGATTTATATGGTACGAGAGACAATAGCGTAGACGTGAGCAATTTCGAGGGTAAACAACGGTTTTGACAACGCACGGGGCGCACGTTCCACAGTACACAAGTCAGTGACTAGTGTTTGAGGCCGGCCGCCGGCCGGACGATCACCGGCCGGCTGGCCGGCTACCGGCCTAGAGCAGTTTGCAGTGCAATTATTATAACTGCTAAGATATGTATTTTCGGATGTTATTTATCTTAGAAAAATAGCACATCATTGCATAAAAAATTAGCAAAACTAGATTTGGAGTCCATTTTAAGATTAGTTGCTCTATTTTGTAAAATTCTGATTGGTGATTTATAGCCCAGCCGTCGGCCGGCCTCACCGGCCTCACCGGCCACCTGCCGGCCGACAGGCCGGTAGCCGGCGGCCAGCCGGCGAGCAAAAGTCGTCGGCCGGCCGCCGCGGCCTCAAACACTATCAGTGACCCAGGGTAGTAGACTTGATCTCTTGGTTTTCGCAAATCTATGTATATATTTCATATTAAATTGGTTTTTAAAGGTGTTATCGAGCCCGTCAACTCCACAGGTGCTGCTGCGGCATCATCGAAAACCTTCACTGCGATGCCCCTTAAGCACAGCTTATTTCGAGTACCAGTCTTTTTTAATGCGCTGATTGTTGGAGCACAGGTGCAGAAAACTGCACAAAACGTTTATAGAAGCAAAGAACGACTATAAATATAGCCTATATATAATAGCCATAAAGTCAATTCAATATTACCTTAACCTCCTAACAGTGTTATATATATCGTACTGTATGCCTGTCAGTCAATAATTTTTCTGTCTGCATTTTCTGCTCTGAACGAATAATAGTTTTTGTGTAAATTATTACTTTCCTACATTGCTTGCTTTTGTTTGCTTCAGGTCCATTTTGGGTATGCATTACTTTGGTGTTTTCCACGGCTGTGTTTGGTAATATTTCCAACTACATTTCTTTAGCTGCATCTGGAATAGATTATCATTGGTCGTCCGACTTCCGGATGGGTTAGTTTTAGTTTGCCGTACAGATGAAATTTCTGTCTTTTTTGTATTTTATTTCTGTATTTTTTGTTGCATCGTTCTCGTAAAGGATTATTTGTTTAGAATTGAGTTCTGTTAAACTAGTCAATGAGATTTTAAATTTAAAATCCATTTAAGTCGTGTGTTTCATGAAGTAAAACCTAAACGGAGTGCCTCCACAAAATGCTAATGATTACTGGATTAGTTTTAGTGTTTGCATACTATGTTTATGTTATAGTTACTGCCTCTGCCACTGCTATATTTACATATGTTTGGTTAGTTCCACTGCTGCTATATGGAATGCTATGGTGGAGAAAGTCCAATGCTCAGTTTGGCTATCTGGAGATTTTATCTGCTTACGGTTATTCTCTGACTGCATATGTGTTTGCGACCGTAAGTAGATTCGATTGCAAAAACCTTGACAGATTTTGTAAGCATAACCGGTAGGAACGCTAGGAACCTAACTCGAGAAATTTTAATGACAAAATCGGTATCTTCTTATTGTGGCCTGTAGGCACTGTCCAGGCCCGTACCCAGGATTTTGAAAAGGTAGGGGGTCCAAGGTAAAATGCAACGGGACGTCTGGGAGACCCCCAGAAGTTGAAATTTTTTGCATTTTTGCCAAAAAACAGTACATTTGACGTTAATTTCCTGCAAAAAGTAAATTTTTAAAAAATTAGCTGTTTTTGCCATAAAAATAGCAAAAATTTTCCATTTTGTCATCCCAAAAGGGGCGTCTAGACCACTTGAATCCCCTCTGGGTGCGGCCTTGACACTGTCGTCCTGATCGTCATGATCGTCGTCGTCATGATCGAATATCATATGGTAAACGAGTTTATAAATTTGCCGCTTCGTTAGTTTTATGTTACTTGCATATGCTGCTACGTTAACGTAGTATTCAAGCCGTCTATGTTGCGATCTGAAGTCTGACGGTTTAGTGATTTTTACCTACAGGGATGCAGTTAAAAGTTTGAGAAGAAGCCCCCTGAATAGCCGCGAAGTGGCTTACTGGTAATTATTATAACTGTCTATTGGCTGAATTTTGTAACATCATAAATTTCTATTATAGCGTTGCCGTTTGTATTTAGTTACTGTGGGTATTTCCGTGGCAATGGTTTCAGTGGTCTATTCTTGCTATATCCTTTTTCCTATCAAGCTCCGTTCTGCTGTTCACATTTGCATCTGCTTTTCAGCATGACAATAAACTGGTATGCTGATGTGCCCTCCAATAACCAATTCTTTGCTATCATAGAAGTTCCAAAATTGTAACAATTTTTTATTTGATTCCAGTATGCATGCATATTATCATTTTGTTTCGTTGTATTAATGCAGTTTATCAGCTTTACTGTACTAACTTTAAGCTGAAAATTTAGACTGTTAGTGTGCATTTATTGGAACAGTAAAACGTTGTTTCTCTGATCGTTAAATCATTATATACCGCTGTATCTTTGTTCACTCTTTCTTTTCAGTTTGCCTTCACGTTCCTAGCTATTCTTGTGGCCTTGCATGCCGCACTGTTGCCATCAGGCACTAAGGTACATACCAGTGGATGTTTGTGTCAGTTTAGGAACTGATGCTCGAGAACTTTTCTAAAAATCAAAAATTTGTAGTAAAGATATCA